>WBNM01005719.1:155975-186916 GCA_013399055.1 Ramphastos sulfuratus
CCCACCCATCTGCTGCCCACACCATCATCTGCTGTCCACTGCCCCATCATGTGACCATGTACCCATCCCCTGCCCACATCACCATTCCTTGCCTGATGCCCCATCCTGTGCCCACCAGCCCAGCCTAGACCGACTGTACCATCCTCTGTGCTTGTCCACATCTCACACCCACCACACTATTCTGTGCCACTGCTCCATCCCCTGCTTACCACAGTGGTCCACACACAACATCCCAGACCCTACTCACCCCCAGGGCACCCTGGGAATACTGGGCAGCCACCATAGGATGGGCCATGGGATAGAGCATCCCACTGCAGCCCTTTGCTGCCCCTTCCCATCTGCTTTGCATCCTCGGAGCTGTCCTCAGAGCATGGCCAGACCCAAGTCTCCCTTCCCCATCCACACAGGGTCTGAGCTTTGCCATGTCACCCACTCCATGGATGTCACTTGCAGGGTGCCCACAGGAGCCTGTGGTGCCCATGGCAGCCCTGACGGTCCTTGGCCTTGGTAGGTAAGAGCTGATCAGAACCTTCAGTCCCACTTCAGAGGGTGGTAGTGTCGAGCCCTCAGGAGATGTGGGCCCAGCTGTCCCAGTGGGATCTGTACCCAACTCCTGCCAGGGCTCAGCATCACCCCATGTCGCTTGGGGTCACACTTGCCCCCTGGTCCGTCTGGTGCTGACATGGCACATGACATGATGCTCACTAAATCACTCACCCTCCTCCCTTCCTCCCTCCCTTGGCCATTAATGAAATGAAATAAATTTTCCTTTTTTAAACATGAAGTTTTGGGGGAGAAAAAAAGGCAAAAGAGGGAAAAAAAAAAAAAAAAAAAAAAAAGCAGCAGCAGTTCTGCACACAAGCAATTCCCACCGGGAGGGGAGAGCGAGGAGCGCGGGGCCGTGTGCTAAATACAGAACAAAGCCTTCTGTCTGAAAATACCTACGAGGAGCTAACAAATGCTAATGACAAAATAATGTATGGGGGGTTTAACGCTGGATGCTTTTTATCAGCAAATTAGCACAGTTATTATGCTGTAAATGCATTTAACAATAATTTGTTTCAATAACTGTAGAACTGGTATTTTAAAAAATATACACCATATTTAGAGCACTTCATCCATGAAGGACCATTATTGTTTTTTTCCTCCCAAGAGAGTTATAAAGGTCTCTCTTACAAGTGAAAGAAATACAATCATCACCCTTCACAGTTCAGTTATTCTCTTTTATTTTATTCAGAGCCATTTAAAGTTTGTGTTTTTAAAGGAAAAAGAGAGAATGTCTTTAAAGGGTCAGGGCCAGAGAGGGCCTGGGGACCTGTGTGCTGTGCTTGGGTTTAGATGGGATTGCTGGGGCTGGTGGACTGTGTTGCATGAGCTGGATGGATGCTGGCGTGGAGCTGAGGGCAGTTGATGCCTGCCAACACCTTGGGTGCTCCCACCACTGCTCCCCTGACACCGCTCATTCACAATGGCAACTCTGGTGGTAGCTCCATGGGAGCCTCACATGGCAGTGGCCATCCTTGCTGGAGCTGGGTGCCCAAGGCCAGGAGCAGGGCAGGAGCAGGCAGAGGTTCTGGGCAGGACAGATGGGCACATACTCCAGCACTGGAGTGCTGAGACTCACTGGCTATGGCAGGGCTCTAGCAAGACACGTGGCCAGGGACCCTAGCAAGGGGATATGCCTGAGGTCACATCCTGCAGTGCCCCAACCAGGCAGAAGGAACAGGCCCTGGAAGAAGGGCATGATAGAGCAGAACAGGTCGTCTGCAGACAGAGATTTTTATGAAGTGCTTGCTGTAAAGAGCACTCAGTGGGTGTCAGCCCATGGATCCCTTATTCCAGACGCTGTGCAGGTTGACGAGTGCCTGGGATGATGCAGGTGGGATACCAGCATGTCCCCTCTGCCAGCAGCACAGTGAGATGGCCCAGCTCCTGCAGCCCCTTGCAGACCACACGAATGAAGAAGAAAGACTCTTCACTGATGAGATGATCCTGATGATCCAGCACCCCCACTTCTGACAGCGTGCCCTGAAAACAGCTCTCCCTGAATGTGGCTGTACCCTACACCTGGCAGCCCTGACTCCTGCTCTGCCCACGGGCTCTGCCCGCTGTGCCTACTTTGCCCACACACCCTGCCAGCTGCGCCCACTCTGCTCGCGGGCTCTGCCTGCTGTGCCCATTCTGCCTGCAGGCCCTGCCTGCAGGGTGGTCTCAACCACACACAGGCAGTGCTGCTCCATGTGAGAGCAGCTTGTTTACAGCCCAGCTCTTCAGTCACAAACCATTAAGGAAGAGAAACAGCTACACAGACACTCACTGAGAAATGGATTCATGTGTAAATCAGCTGCTTTTAAAATTTCACTGAGCATGAAAGTTCACCTTTAAAATCTACATAAACCACAGCTGTTCCCAGGGCAGCCCAGGCATAATCCCATGCCGGAGAGGAAACATTTACACATGTAACACAAGTACAGGGTTGTCGGGAAGCCAAGCCTGCATCTGCACCTGTAAACACCTTCTTGCAGCAGGAGGGTCAGGAGCCAGCACCAGCTGCAGCATCCAGCACTCAGCACCCAGCACTAGGCAGCTGCAGCCTCCAGAGCTGCTGCTCTGCTGTGCTGGTGCTGGCTGGGACAGCCATGTACCAAGTGAACGTGTGGTGACACTGCACCGTGATCTGGCAGCTGGTCAGAAGGCTGCATGGTCTGACTTTCTGGGAGACAAAAAAGGGACTCAGGTCTCCATTGGGCTGCTGGCACTGCTGGCAAACACAACCCAGCCTCATATGTGTGCTCCTCTGACCAGCCATGCCATGCCAGGAATTCCCAAGAAACACAGGCTGAGGAATGTTTGGTGCTTTCTCAGGCTCGGTGCTTTCTCAGGCCTTGGGATGAAGTTTGGCAACCCAGCCCTGCTCTCAGCTCACCCTAGCAAGCAATACTGATTTATAAAATCAAACAATAACTTTCAGGACAGTCTGCTCACACCATAAACATCTGAAAGAAAATCCATCTCTTCTCCATGCAAAACCACTGATGAGTTCATGAACTGTACTGTGCAATAAATCAGTTTTGCTTCTGCAGGAGAGCTGAGGTTTTTTAGGTTCCTAATAGGCACTCTGACAATGTGATTGCTCCATATTTCTTTGTAGCTGTCACCTTTGCAGGCCTGTCAATGCTCCTAATCTTTTTTCATTGCGATGTCAAGTTTTGGTAAGTGAAGAGGAAGGTAGGAGGTGGGATGGAGATGTGAGTGATACTAGGACTGATCCCCCAGGTCCCTTCTGCAGCTCTGTCCCTCTTGGCTGGAGCCCGCCCATGGGCTGCCGCCCTGCAGAGGGAGCTTGGAGGTGCTGCAGCAACAGGGTGATGCTGCAGCAACAGGGTGATGCTGCATCACTGCGCATGGGTCGGGCACCAGAGTGTCAGGATGGCCACCTGCTCCAAGGTCCCCATGATCCTTCCTCTTGCCCTGCTCTGCCCTCACCAAAACCATCCTCCACCTTCTCCCTCTCCCACCAAACCTGCAGAGGGAGAAGTGTTGGTCCTGTGACAAGACAGGCAGCTCTGAGCTGCTAATGCACACAACAAAACATACTTTTAATATTCAGCATCTGGATAGACAATAAAAACTGGGACAAATAATCTAGTTGAGGCAATTACCTTAGCATAAATGTATATATTATTTATAAGTGGTTTTGAATATATAAATAATATTGATAAAATTTGCATGAGTAAAAAGAGACACAATTACCAAGTGATGCCTCAGAGCAGTGGATGCTGCTGGCTGCATGCTGCCCTGATTCCTGTTCTGGGAGATCCTGCCCCAGTCCTCTTTTGGTGCTAAAAATACAACACACACGTTAAATTGAGATAAAATTCAGATCCTAACCTAAGTAAAAGAGTTTAGAAAAGTCAGCACTGCCCACATGGCCTACCTGAGAGGGTTTGGCCAAGTGTTGGCTGGGATTTTAGAACTGGTATTTCCTGGAGCTGTAATCCAGGTCGAGCATCCCAGTTCCAGAGAGGTGAAAGCCCCTTGTCCCCCAGCAGCCTGCAGGGCTGCAGTGCACTTGCCACTGTCCCTTGGCATCGCTCATGCCCTTGGCTTTGCCAAGAGTGTGACTTCAGGCAGGCTGGCCCAGTTGAGCCCATGGAAAAGCTGTTGCCTCTGTGATGCCTGTGCTGTGGTTTACTGCCCGGGCACTGCCAAGGAGACCATGATGGCCGCACTTATCTGTCTCACCAGTCACCTCTTGCTCCCTGCAGCCCTCATTAACCCCAAGTAACCCCTACCCTGCTCTTCCCCTTCTCCTCAGGAAAGGGCTGGGAAGCACTAAGAACTGTTAGCACTTCCCAGCCTTCACTGAAACCCACGAGGAGCGTTTGTAAAGTCAAATTTGCCAGTAAAGCAAAAACCTGAATGAGAAGGAAACAAGCCAAGCCCTCGCCTGGTTTCTGAGCCGCCTGGAGATGAAGTTGTCTGAGCCTGGCGCGTCCCACACACCACGCACAGCTCTTTAATAAAATTGGCTGAGATTTGTTGATAAGCCTGAAGCAAAGTCAATGTGAAGTGTCAATCCCACCGTTCACGGGAGCCTTCAGGGGTCAAGCTGCTTCCTGGGTATGATCGTCGTATCAAAGATATGTCAGCCGCGCGTTAACTGTTTTCTTATGAATCGCACAGGAGATCAGACATGAGGCACAGATAAACCAAAGCACAGGGGCTGAGGCTGAGCTGTGCTCTGCCAGCCGAGGCTCCTGTTGGCCCATGGGGCCTCTACAGCCTCCAACCTGCACCAGCCAGGACAGGGCGGCAAAGCTGGCCGGCGGCATGGGGATGTCAGGGTTAATGAGCAGGGGGCACACAGAAACTGAATCCCATTTAGCCTCACCGGTGCCACCACGTGTGCCAGGCTGATCTTTGGGGGATGAGCATCTAATGGTTGCACAGTCTGCACTAACTGAAGCTGAAAGAGAAGAAATCAAAAGAAGTGGGGTTTAATTAAGTCTCGACCAAGATTTATGCAACTTTCTCTCCCCATCATAAATATTAATAAGGAGCAAGCAGTGGCTCTGCAGCAGACACTGTCGAGCCATGAAGGGGTGTTAATTCCAGGCTCTTTGAGATGGACTAACCGTGACACAGAGCCTCTTTGATTTGGAATATGCCTTGGGTTTAAAAGTTAAATAACATGAAGGGGGATTTAGTGGGTAGTAAACCATTAGTGAGTCCAGGATTTAAACTCCAGTACGCATGTAGTGTATTTCACGATTGCCAAACTGATTAATGGAAGCGTTGCTGGAGGAGGTCCCTCACCAAAGCTGGGTATGTGCTGGCAGCAGTGTGTGCATGGCTGGGGTGGCAGTGATGGTATGTGGGGCAAGTAGGGTGCAGGTGCTGCAAGAGACTGAGAGGGGATCGCTTGGGACAGAGTGCAGGAGTCAGGACACCTAGGACCCTCTCACTCGCCCTGCACACCCCACAGGCAGCTATGAAAGGTGACACAGCCAGCCTTGGTAAGGACTCACAGAGCCCACTAAATCTCCAGCCATCCCTTAAATAAAACTTTATGCTGGCTAATAAATTTTAATGCCACTTGTCAGTGCTTGATAACTGCAATCATTTAACAGAGGAGGAGGAACCCCTGTGCTGGAGCACGGTAATGTGCTGCATGTGGTGCCCCTTGTGCCCACAGTGCTGCCCCTCCATGCAGCTGCTTGTTGTGTCCACCCAAGGAACAAGCAAATCCTGTCCATTCCCTCCCTCCTGGAAGCAAATTGGCCCTTCCTGGTGTGCACTGAGAAGAGGCATCTCTTATGGCTGGAAAAGAGCTGCGGCCTGAAGAGAGGAGCAGAAGGGCTCTGCAGGTGATGTTCATGCTGAAGCTTAATGAGAGCAAGGCAGGTGTGACACTGCTCACTGTCCCATGTCTGCTCACTCAATGTCTTGTTTTTCTCATCCTCAGGCTGAGCTTCCTGGTGCAGCTATGAAGTCTGCTGGCAGCCCTGACCATTACACCACACAAATTCACCATTTTGACACCATGCTTGTGTCCCAGTAAGGCTAAGAAGTGCAAGGAGCATGTCCTGTGAGGGTGAGCTCTGTCCCTTGGCATAATGTGTACGGTGGGGCTCTGGGCCTTGGCTGCAGCTGCTCAGCCTCACTGCAATAATCAATAATGATAATAATGATTACAGGAGCAGCATGAATTTCCTATCAAATTAAATCAAACTATGAATAATTTTCATGTTTTATTAAACGAAAGTCTCTGTCTGAAGAGGTTTGATGGTGCCACAGTGTCTTTGATTTACCACACAGAAGGGCATCAGGACAGACATGAGCCCAGGCTTCTCTGGAGGGATGGGGGCACAGGTGCCCTCGGCTTCCCTCTCAGCTTTCATATGCCCACATTAGGCTCATGGTTTGGCACAGAACTGCTCAGCCTGTGAAGTCTAGCTCTCATTGGCACGACTGGTCTGACTTAGCCTGGCTTTAACCCTCTCATCCTCTTGCCATCTATTTTTAGGAAACATATAAAGGTAGGAAAAAAATCCCCACATGGCCTCTGAGCTGAGCCACCAACGCATAAGTGTTGTCCTCTCTCTGAAGGTCTCACAGCAATTCACAAGATCTGGAGCAGCAGATAAACCTAATGGCTGGGTGGGCAGGTACCAAACTGGCTTGGTCCTGGGCTGTGCCAGCCTGCTGCTTGAACCCAAGTGCTGACTGGGGCAAATAATTGGCTTTTCTTTAATTTGCTAGTTGAACAGGGAGTGAGAAGAGTAAAATGTAATTTATGCCACCTCAAGCAAGTGATTTTCAGTGTATTTGAGGATAAAAAAAAAAACAGTAACATTTGCTTTTGGAAGAATGAAATGCTGTGTTTGGGATTTGGGGGTGGGGTGGGGTGGGAATTGTAAAGAATAATAATAAAAAAATTTCCAATTTTGAGATAACTGCTTTTGAGACCAACAAATTTGTTTGATTTCACAAAAAAATTTCAATAGCCTGGGAACTGAGTTTTTCATCACTAATTCCAAACACTTTCCCAGCTTTATTCTGGACCCTGAGCCTGGGTCAACACCAGAGTTTACCCAGCTGCAGCATTTGTCAGCCTCCTTCCACAGATGTAAGAGGCTGCTGGGACCTGGCTGCATGGCTAAGGTTGTGCCTGCTGCTGAAGACAGCAAATGTCACCAGACCCCTGTTGACAGGTGGTCTCACTCACGAGACATTTAGTGGTTTTATCTGCATTACACTTTGGGACATGGTTTAATGGCCATGGTGGTGTTAGGTCAGCAGCTGGACTCAATGATCTTAGAAGTCCTTTCCAGCTGAAACAACTCTACAATTCTACACAGTAACCGTGATAGCTGCATGCCTGCAGGACCTGCCCAGCAGAACCCAGCAAGAGGCACCACCTTGGAAGGTGGTGTGTGAGAACAGATTGGATTTAACTTCACTGGACAAGGAAGCATCATGCAGCAGGATATATGTGTGGAAAGGATCAGCTCTCTTTGCATAACAGCATTTCCTTCCTCTGCTTGCCTCACATGCCGCCTCGCAGCACGGCTGCACACTGAGATTTCATGTAATTTTGTTTTAGTGCAGAATTTAATGTTAAGTTTAAATATGTAATTATCTTTAATTGAAATTACATCCATGCTTTTCATTAACAAGATGCAAAGAGCGAGCAGCCTAACGCAGAGATGTGGGATCCAGGCTGCACGTGCCCAGGCCAGGTTGCAGGTTTGCTGTGGCCCCGATGCAGGCGCAGCCTCCTTAACTCCTGTAAGAAGTTTCCCAGGCTCAGTTGACAAAGAGTGCCCAGCAGCGAAGGGTGGTAGGACCCTCCTATCTAGCCTTGGCTGTGCCCCTGCACCCACTCCCTGGACTTGCAGGGTGCTCCTGCACCCCCCCGCACCCTGAGGTGCCCCTGCTCAGTCCCCAGAGTGCTCCTGCCCAAACCCTTCATCCCTGTCCTGAGGAGTGGGACGGCAGCCCCGTGGCTGCTCTGCTGGGCTGAGTAGGGGTAACAGCCAGAGCGGAGCCCACCGCCGGGCCCGGGGTGGGGTGCGGGAGTGCTGGGCAACGGGAATCGATTCGTCACGGCATTGAAAAGTCCCAGGAAGTGCCGACAGGAAAAGTCCAAGAAATGCTAGCAGATCTGGCTGTCCCAGAGCTCCTGGCTGTCCCAGAGCTCCCCGTGTCCCGGTGCCACCCCGCCGCGCTGCGCAGAGCAGCGCAGGGCATCGTGGAGCAGCAGCACGGCGCGGAAGCCCGGAGCAGGAGCGCGGAGGAGCACAGGGCAAGAGCACAGAGAACAGCGGAGAAGGACAGCGGAGAAGGACAGCGGAGAAGGACAGCGGAGAAGGGCGGAGCAAGGGCAGCAGAGAAGCACGGGGCAGGAGCGCGGGGCAGGAGCGCGGAGCAGGAGTGAGGAGCAGCAGCGCGGAGCGGCGCGGAGCAGGAGCGCGCAGCAGCGAGTCCGTCGGCTCCGGTCACCAGGGGGTAGCATTGGTTCGGCGCTGCCGCTCCCGCCGCCGCCGCACTCAACATGGCTTCGAAATCCCCGGGCTCTGACCCCTTCCAGGAGAGCAGATATTGGTTTGTCTGTCAGAGTAGCCCAGGAACGGCGCATTTCCTTAAGTGAACGTAAAATTGCATTTAGAGGCGACCACAGCCCCTCTGTCATGTTGCATGGAAAAAATCATCTGTTTCTAGCTTTAGTCCTTTTCAGACCTTTAGGTCGGTGATTCAAGTGGACATTAAACTAATACAGCAAGACAACGTTGTTACGATTGTCTGGTGGCTCTTCTGAAACCCTCTTGGTCCTTTCAAACCCTTGTACGTCGCTCAGAGTTGCTCACCAGGCAGCTTTGCTCCCCGGGGAGCTCGGGGCTCACCAGCACACCAAAACCTGTCATTCAAAAACCAGACTGGCCCGTCATGTATTCTGTACCTTTACTGTTCTGACAGGATAATCTGGTCCCTCACACTGTCAGCCACTGAGGCTGCACGCAGGTGAGCCAGCCCTGACCCAGCAGAGGAGTTCCCAATGCCGGCTATTACTCCTTAGGAGCCCCAGTCGTGGTGAAGAAAAGACTTGTCAGAGCCATATCTCAGCATCCAGCACTTGCTACAGACCCTGGTTCAGGCTGGGAAATGCATTCTACATTTTTGATGTAATGTTTTGTAATGTTTCACCCAACAACCCATAAATTTCACAAGAACAAGCCCATAAAGGGTTTGTTGAGAAGAAAAGGACAGATTGCTACAGGCTGTAACTCTGAGAGTGAGAGACCTTTAAAGAAGCTCTTGACAAACAGCAGAAGAGCCATACATGCACAGGACCTTTCCTCAAGGGATGGAGCTCTCCCACCAGGCATAGGCTGGATCCTGTTCTCCCCAGCCCCATCCTGGTTACTCCTCCAAATCTGCTGCCTCTCTCTGGGCTGCTGCTCTGCACGGCAGGAGGATGGATCCTTGATATTCCCCAGTCCCTCAGGGCAGCGGCAGCACATGGATAATGGACCTCCAGGGGATGCACAGGGCACTGCAAAAATGGCACAAATGCCTCCAGGAGCTTGCGAAGAAGAGAACAGAGCACAGTACGTGGCTGGAGAAGCTGTACTGAGGACACCTCTTACCCCATCTGTCAGCTACATTTAAATTTTGCTAAACGATGATTTTTAGAAGCATGAAGAAAGACCTTCCTGTGTGTGAATGATCACATTGCTCCCTGGGCATGCTCCAGGAACTCAGGTCT
This sequence comes from Ramphastos sulfuratus, assembly GCA_013399055.1. Taxonomy (NCBI): domain Eukaryota; kingdom Metazoa; phylum Chordata; class Aves; order Piciformes; family Ramphastidae; genus Ramphastos; species Ramphastos sulfuratus. The sequence goes on from WBNM01005719.1 coordinate 165,748, forward strand.
TTGTTGCCACCAAGGCAGCCTCTGTACCTTTGGCATGCACAGTTCCTACGGATTTCTACTAATTGTTCTTCAGACTTGTTAGCAGCAGTCAACGAGACAATCAGCACATGCTAAAGTCCTGCTCTGACAGTGCAATCAATTAAATATCAATTAATCAGTTAATCAGTATAAAGCATGCACAGAACAATGTCAGTGACGGCTGGTCTCTAACCCTGAACATCTCATGCCAGTTCCATCTATGTAGCTTGATGGGTATGTTATTTTTTGGCAAGGACAGTGGGGTTTCAGTCCATGGGGCAGAGCTAGACCAGTGCTGCAAACATTTTCCTGCTGGTACTCACTAGAACAGCTGAGCAGCCTCTTCTGCTGTGGTCATTTTCAGCCAGTACCCTTGCAAGTGAAATTTAGTAATGCCCCTGAGAAGTACTTTAAAAACTCATCTGATCAAATATCCCTATAACTGCATGGTGGATCTTCACTGTGAAGTTGCCACTCAGATGCACAATGATAATACTGTGTCCTTGTTACCTGTGTGAGGTAGGAGGAATGAGAAACAAAAACCTGTGTCCTGCATAACTCAACACCCATCACGAATTCACTCTGCTGCCCTTGTGCATTCCTCTCCTGCAGAGCTGAGGCTTTATCAACACAGAAAATCACAGACAACTTGCATGAAAAAACTAGTTCAAGAATTTAGGAATTTGCTTCTAAATAGTAAGAAACTAAATTTGCCATGAAAGCTGTAACAAATTCTTTTTCCAGCTGTGGTGATAGGAAAGATGCCAAGATCCTGGTGTACCAAATCTTGGCACTCTCCAGACTCTGGCTGATAAGTGTTTCTCCCATAATCTGCACAGTTGAAAGAATCTAGCAACCTCCATCACAGCCACCCAGCACCCTGCTGCCCATTTCTTCTCAGGGACCTGCTCTGGCCCAGGGAGCAGCCACCCCACAAACGGGCTCTGGGTCTCCTTCACCTCTGATGCTAGAGATGGCTTCTCCTGCCCTGCGGGCCTCTGGTGTCAGTGGGTGTGTGGAATGATTCCTCAGCACTGACATTCATGGTACTGGTGCTCCACTCCTGAGAAAGCTGCTTGAATAGTTCTCTTTCTAGACCAATCCCTCTTGCTCTTGTTTCTTTTCTCTTCCACTCTGTGACCATTCACACTAGAGAGTCTCCCAGTTGGCATCCTTTCAAAACCCCAAACACTTCTCACGCTAAAGCACAGGTGGCCCCAGAGACCTTTTCACCTCAGGCATGTCCTGTCTGTGTCTTAACCTGATTTGGATGTGGCTGTGATGTGAGTGATACACCTACCCAGAGCCTGAGACCTCCAGAAGCCACTGCTCGTTTCCATAGACCCCATAAATGGATAACTGGTTCTTTTAATCTTGTTACTAAATTGTAATGGAATTATCCCTCTAATCCTTTGGAGCAAGAGCAGAACTCAGCCACCAATATAATTTAAAAAAAAAAAAATCAAACCTTCAGTAATCATAGATTTTAAAACTATTTATTTTGTGCTGTTCTCAGATAGGCTGTATATACAATTTTATTTCAGAGGAATAATGTCATGTAGTGCACTTGGTGGCTGCACTGTGATTAAGTCCTTTTTAATCTGCTGTGTATGTTGAGGTGCAGTGCTTTCCCAGCACAGCTCCCTCTATGCCAGACTCTCTATTAATGGGGTTACTGGCTTATCAGAACGAGGCAGAATTACCCAGCTCCAGGAGGTTTTTACTCTGATCTGCTTAGAATCCCAGGCCATTTCAGGGCAGGGAGGGCTCAGGGACTGTAAGCCTGTTTCCTCCTCAAGACCATGTGCCCCTCACTGCTCTATTTTCTTGCAAGGAACTTTCTAGCTGGTAAATCTGTTTAGAGTGATTTGTTCCTGCTGCTGCTGTGTCTGTCTGCCTCACCACAGGCAGTCACTGGCTGCTGCCAGGACAGGCAGTTGACACTGCTGACAGTGGGGTGGGAAAGCAGAGACAGAGTCAGCAGACAGGTCAGTGAGTACCCAGTAGCTGTGGCTGCCTGGACACAGTCATAGAAGAGCAAACGAGTGTGATGAAGAAATCACTGGCAATAGGATGGGGAAGTACAGTTGGCTCCAGAGCCCAGGGTACCTGGTGCCATCAGGAAAAGGCAGCTGGTTCTGCCACGGTGCAGTGCGTGGAGCCATCCTGCTCATAATCCCACTGCAGCATCCTCCTCCTTGTCAGCATTTTCAGTAACAGGTCCTGTTCATTCATTTCCAACCATAACTCCCAAATCTGGACTCTGAGAGGTATTGGTGAAGTGGGGATGGGGACCAGGGCAGTGGAGGCTTTGGTCAGAACAAGCAGAGCATGGTGAGTAGGGTTTTGCTTCACTCAGCACAACCCTGTTGTCGTGGGGGCATGATGAAAATATCTGGCTGATACAAAAGCATCCTCTGGAAACAGATGGGGTTATGGGAGCAGGAGCTCACGGTAGGCTTTGTGTGATGCGAAGGAAGAAACATTGGTGCAAGAGACCTAGTCCCAGTTTGCTCTGTGGGCACATGGGGCGAGGTGGGGAGTGAGAAAGGAGTGGGTTAGGGATGTGCTAGCATCCTGTCACAAAGCATTTGCTGACCTTTCTGTAAATATTTCTCAGAAAAGGCTAAATGCCTGGGTCAGTTCAGAGGGTGCTGTGCTGTGATCAGCACTTTGCCCAGGGCCACGGCCACGGCTGCCTTTGACAAATAGCAGTTGACCTGAGCCACTGCAGGCACAGGCAGTCGCGCAGCGCGGGGGCAAGCCCAGCCCGCGGCACGCCGATGGCTGCAACGTGGCCTGCGTGCCCGCTGCCTGCCGCGGCCAGCTCGCTTCCAGCGGCCATGACTCGAGCGGTGGGCAGATGATGTTCGAGGGAAACGAATGCAGTTTAGTCCTTAATACAGTGAACACTGCAGAATACGAGGCACTTCTGAAATGCTGCTGCCCATCTGATGTCTTTGCCTGGATTTTCTAACCCCAAATTAAAGAGCCCTTATCCATTCACACTGCAAACACCAGATATGAAAGTGGGAAGAGTAATCTGATGGAAGGTCAAATCATCTGACTTAAACGTTACAAAACGGGAGAAAAAGAAAAAAAAAAAAGAGTTTCAGAGGGATGATTTTAAATGTGAAAAGTATTCCTTCTTTTTTTTTTTTTTTTTTTTTTGGGGTCATTTGGTGGCTGAACTATTGCACAGAAATTAAAGCTTAGAGATTCATACAGTGAAGTCTCATAGAACAGACCTCTGCAAATACTGTGTTGCTAAATGCAAACAGCTGGAGAAACACCCCCTAAACACTGTCTGTTGGAAGGACATGCTGTGGCTGGCACATCATTTTATCAGTTCTACCAGCCCACGAAAAACCTGCCCTGGTTTCTTACGTCAGTTAGATTCTGGATCCCATTGGACCAGTTTGCATTGGTGAAAATGAAGCTGATGTGGTGGAACCTGGTAACAAATCTTCACGACAGCATTTGAGCACAGGAGGCTGCACAGGATACATTGGGCTGGAGCAAAGCACCTGTGCTGAGCAGCCCCAATCTGTGCACACTGTGCTGGCCAGGCTGGTGGCAAGGGGAGGAAGGTGAGGTAAAGATGTGCTCCACACATTCCCTTCCATACCAAGTACCTGCATGCCAGTGCTTTCCTGAGCTATTCTTCATTCCCCCTCTGACCCAGGCGCTGTCTGTGACTGTGCATGGCTGCTCCCTGCTCATGCTTACCTCCAGCACAATGCCTGCCAGCTGTCATCTCCCTCCTGATCCTGGAGACCCAGGCACAGGGAAGGGATCTGCTAAGGTTGTGTCAGAAGTTCAGTGACCCCATAACATCCAAAATGTTGGAGAAACATTCAGGAGGTTGGCATGAACATCGAGGACTTGATGTGTGCCTCCCTGCTCTGACACTGACAGCTCAGGAGCGCCTTTCCCGGCGGCTGTTCTATTACGCGTGTGCGCAGGAATGCCTGTGCATGTGTGCGTGGGAATGCCTTGGGGCCCTGGCCTGCAGAGATTTATGTACGTGCTTAACTCTTAGCAGATGAGAAATCCCATTGAGACTATGCATGTGCTACAGGTTAAAGATAGGCATAAAGCTTTGAAGAGTCTAAATCTTAGATTATAAAGATTATAAATTTTAGGAGGCCAAGAACAGCTCCTGTCTGTATGCACGCAGTCAAAGGACAGCTTCTGCCTGCAGTTGCACCATCTCACCTCATCCCCTGGTTGGTATTGGTGGGTGCCCAGCCTGATTGAGGGAGGGTCTGGGCAGGCTGACAATCATGGTGTGGGCATCAGGGGAATGCATTTCTCCATGCACTAGCTTCGGCAGCTCAAAGGAAGGGGATGCAATGAGAAACAGATGATACATCCATTCCTCTTTCAAATCCCACACTCATAAACAGGGTGCTGGAGTAAGTCACAGGCTGCTGGCAGCACCTGTCCAGGAGAACTGGCCAGGTCTGGGGCTCCTCAAGGGCATTAGCCCCTCTTCTGCTGCCTTAGCGAGATGTGAGAAGCTGATACAGCAAGAACCAAATACAAAATGGGGACATGTCTAAGCTTTGCAGTGCTTAGATGGGACTGTGCTGGGTAGCAGAGCCCATGGTGCAAGTCTGCAGTTCCAGGGGTCCCCACTGCCCACCAGCAACCCAACTCTGTCAACAGGAACTCTGTGGCATGCAGGTGGCACCAGCCATCCAGTTTTGCTTGGTATAATTTCAATAGAGAGGGCAAGAGGAAACTATTTCCTGCTGCTCTGTATTTTTAATTCAGATTTTCACAGCTCTGCCTGTCCTAAATCCCAAGCAGATGGTGCAACTCAGCCTGTCTCCTCCAGCAAGGATGATCCCCGGGGCCTCCCTGCAGAGAGTGTACATTTCAAAGGATAATTCCGCAAGCACTTCTTACCCTGATCCGGAGCCTTCTGAGCATCCGTATACTTCATCACTCTTCACACAGATCTGCCCCTGCCTCGCAGCAGCTCCCACTGGGGTTTCCTTTTCTCTTTCAAAAGGTGAGCAGAGTCACAAGCTCTTAGACATGGCCTTGGAAGCAAAGGTAGCTGCGAAATGCAAGGACGAAAAGTGAAAAACACAAAGGAGAACAGAAAGAGAAAAGAAGGAAAATCCCAGGATGACTTCTCTAATTTATGCTATGAAAATAGGACCTGTCCCCACGCCTTCCAAGCACAGAGGTGACCCCAGTGTGGTGAACATGGGGCCAAGGGAAACCTTTTGCAAAGCCCTTTCCCTGCAGCACCTTTTTGTGCTCATGAAGCATTTCTGCACTAACAAATCCTGTTTGATAATTGTGTTGCAAAAGCCTCACTCTGAATATTTAATAGAATTATTGCTAGTTATCAGCACAAGTAGGTGATAAATCACAAGCTGCCTTTCCCCAACACCAGGCAGAGCTATTAGGGGGTTTCAATCACACTTCCCACCCTGCCCCTGTGGCAGGATGACCATGAATTAAAAAGAAAAACAAACAAACAACTTGCCCCCACCTCCCCGGATTTCATTCCTTGACAGAATAAAAAGATAAAGAAAGACTTAAGGACTCTGGCCTGGGCCCAGCTGTCCCCAAGTGCCACCACCCAACTTTTCAGGTCCTTCACTCCCCATCCAGCGCTGCTCCCCTCCAGCAAAGCCCTGCAGCCTCCCCCCCCCACCTCCACCGTGTATGAATGAGGTGATCTTTTAGCTGCCCTTTGTCTTGGAAAAAAATTAATTCTCATTTGCATTACCTCGACTAAATGTCACCCACCGATATTTTGTTAGACATTAGCAATGCTGGCAGAGAGGGGCACGGGATAATTGCGTTCTGCCTAGCGGTGGGATTTACATAATTTCAGACAGCAATTAAAGAATCCCTGGGAATTTTTCCCCCCCCCTCTCTTCCAACCTCTCCTACAAAGAAAGTGTTCGTTTACATTAAGCGCTCAGCTCCTCGCTGTTCATTTGCATAAAATTAAAGGTTTTTGTGTTCTGGAACAGCAGGGTAACATTTAAAATTCCGTTTCAAAAAGCTCACCTTAGAATAATAAAATGTTAATATCATTTCACGGGCTGGAGAAGGTTGCCAGCTGCCTTTCACTTCAAACTTTTATCCAATACTAACTGTTTGGGTGGGTGATATTATTAATATTTTTGTTGTTGTTGTTGTTAAGATATAAACTTTCTTGAAAAAGTGCAGGCATGTAAATGTGCCTACGGATGGGTCTCTGCAGGGCTACTCCAGAGCAGAATGTTTGTTTACTCCATAGTTTTTTAATTAAAAAATCATGCAAAAGAGCAGCAGTGGAATATTACAGGCTTTAATGTGCTGTCATACTCCAGACTACGAGAGGAAATGCAATTTGGATCAAACCCCTTTCATTTGCTTTCATGGAGATGGAGGTGGCACTCCAACATGAGCCTGGAACACGAGATAACTTCCACCCTGAGACGGCATTTCCGTGCCCAGAGCAATGCCCGATGCTGTGCTGGCTGGCAGGAGGTCCAGGCAGCCAAAGTGGCATTGTGGAAGGATATATGAGAGCCAGGCCCTCAGTCGAAGGCTGGTGAGGTCCCTCCAGCCTGCCTTCCTATTTACAGGCTCCTCTAGAGCTCAGAGAAATGGAAGGGCTGGCAAGAAGCATCTTGCAAAGCTCCCGGCACTCAGGTATCCACCCAGCTGCACACTCCCGAGTCTCCTTGGCACAAGCATCATGGGCAGCTCCTTGCTCACAGCCTCTGCTCCTTTGGGAAAGGAGCAGGCAACTATCCTGCAGCCACTGAGGAGGAGGATGGTGACTCAGAGTACTCTGGAGGCTGTCTGAGCTGAAGTTCTTCCAGCCATTTTTCTGGGCACTCTGTCAGCACTAAATAATAAAAAAGTACATATCCATTTGAAGATGACACTGTTGAGGTCCATAAATGACCTTTCTCTATCACCAGAGTTGCCAGGGCCCAGGAGGAATTGTAACAGGAGCTTGGCCTGTCCCAGGCACCAAGGATAGAGACCCCAGCAAGGCATGTTGCTGGAAGAATGGGCTTTGCAGGGATCTCCCACCACTTCTGCTGAGTCCAGGCAGGCAACATCCCACGGGCTTGGCAGCCACCAGCAGACATGTCCCCTTGCAGAGGGCTTAGCTCCCATTCCTTTGCACAAGCACTGAAGATACGGAGCCGAGCCCCTACCCTATGACAGCTCCAAAGCAGAGCCAGCCCACTGCAAAGAGGGAGAACCATGGCCATGGGGTGTTGGTGACCCATCCTGTGTGGTGCTTAGCTGGTGCAGGCTGCGTGGGAGAGCACTGGCACTAATGCAGGGCTGCAGAAGGGTGGGACTTGAGCAGGGACAGTTCTCTTCCATGATATGAATTCATCCCCAGAGAAGCAGCACATGGTCACCTGCACAGTCCTATCGTGGCTTCAGCAGAGGAGTGAAGGCAACAGATAAGCCTTAGCAAAGCACATGCATGATGCTCCTCATGCAGAAATTGCACCACTTGCAAGTCTGAAGCAGTGCTGCTAGGACATGAGGACAAGGGGACAACTGTGCAGAGTGATTTTGAATGCAAAGAGAGATGGCAGATGTCCTGCAAATGTCCCTGCCCCAGGGAGGCAGCACCAAAGGGTCCTCAAGCCATCTCCCTGTCCTGCATGGCTGCTCAGGAGTAGGCAGCAGCCAAAGCCAGGGCAGGGGTGTCCTCAAAGGCAACATGCCAAAAGCACCCTCCCTGCCTCTACTCTGAGACTGCAGGTGCCAGGTTGGGCACAGGGCTGCAGCAGGGTGAGGGATGTCAGGGTGCCCTGTCTTCTGGCACTCAGGGGGTCCCCTCTGCACCCACACTCACCCCTCCTGCATTTGCCAGTCTTATTCTCTTGCTACTTGCTAGCATTGACCTCACATCTCTGGCCACTTTGGCCACCAGCCCTTGCCCATCCTGTCAGTGTCCCTCCCCACTGCCCCCATCCCCACTGCACCTCATGGGCTTCCCTTCAGGAGGAGTTCACAAAGTAGCTGAGGCAGGAGAAGATCTTCCTTTCACCTGGCAGTCCTCTTATCTGCCACCATTTGGGGCTGCTGTAGGATTGTTGCAAAAAGTATTTCATTAAAAATGAATCCAACTCCCAGCCACTACCCGACTGGTTCACAGGCAGGAGAACGCTGAGTGGAGCCTGCAGTCCCTGGTGCCTGTGTTTGAGTCCTGCTTTAGTCTCCAGGCCACTGAAGCTCCTACCTGCCTTCCAGCAAGTGCCATTTTTCCTAAATGATTTGCACAGGGAATCTGCACCCTTGCAGCTACGTCAGCCGCAAGTGCAGGACAGACTCATGCTTGCAAACATCCAGCTCACCAGTGACCTATTCTGCATGTTCCAAACTGCTTTGTGGCTCTGGGAAGGGAGAATTATCAGTGTATCCCCCTAAAAATGAATATAAATCAGGACCAGCATGCTGTACATTGCACATGAGAAGCTCACAAGTAAAACAGGTGCCAGTCTGGTGTCAGCCAGCATCTTCATCATCCATGTGTCACCTCCTCTGCCAGGATATGTCTGTCTGGACAACGGGAGTTCTCCAGTTTTTTTTCTGTGCTCTCCACATGCTCCTCCTGAAAAGTTTTAAAACACAAAGCCTGACTATTATGGGTGAGCAAAGCAATGAGCAGGCAGCAAAGCAGAAGATGGAGAACAACATATTTTACCTGGGGAAATAACAGAGTAACTCACCTCCTCCGTGAATGCCCAGAACAGGTGGCAGCAGAGTTGGGATGTGCGGGGTGGAGGCCACAAAGAGAAGATCCCACACCTGTAAAGACATAGGGACCACATATCCACTTCTCCTCCAGGAGGAAGAGAACATCACAGCTTCTGCAGCTGAAAGGACAGAACACTTTAATTTCTAACCTCAGAATTCTTCGGTTCTTTCATTGTGCTTTTACCACACCATGAACACTTTTCACATCTGTTGCACTGGGGCTGGCAGGACTGACATTTTCCTGCTGAGACTGACCTGTGGAGGCTGCCATCCCATAACATGGCTGTATGAGCACACATCACCCACCCTCCTGTTCTTGGGAGACCAGAGCATCACACGTGGTGTGTGTGTTAAAGCATGGATGTGCCAAAGCATGGACGTGCCACCGTGTGTCAGGCTCACGGACACAGAGACAAGCATGTGGATCATGAGTGAGCTCCACACTGAGGAGCAAGTGATAGGTGTGGAAGCAGATCAAAACCCAGGGCTCCATCCCCGTGGGAAGGATTAACTCTTCAGAAGCCATTTGCCATCTGCATGAAAACAGAAACAAAGTTTAAAATGGAAATGAAAAATATTTGCTTGGGAATTTCTCTTAGGAAAAAGTAACTATTTTTTTAAAAAAATAATTCAAAATTTGTTTTCATTACTTTTACATTATTTTATGACATCAGTAGTAGTGCATAATGTGACCTGTCATATCATGTCAAGTCATGCCATAATATGCATAATGGCAGAAGAAGTGCATAATATTACATGTCATATTGACATAATCAGAATATTCTATTATTATTGACTTTGTCAAACTAATTACAACACAGACAGGAAGTATTTGGCTCTAGAAAATAAGATTAAAAAGGCACAACTTATAACAAATAATAGTTATTTCCCTTTGCAATTGCATTATGTGTATTCAGTGTATTTGTATAAAAGTATTCATGCTAGTGTATTACATGATACTATGCACTGCTACATAATTCCTTGAAATAATGGAATAAAACAGGTTAAAATGGTCCAAGGGAAAATTTCAGCTTGAAACTATTTCAATTTTTCAAAATAAACAGTTCTCAAAACAAAAATCAGCAAATCCTTCTATGTATGAAACCTAAAAGTTCCCCTTATGAAACATCTGCCTAAGAACGACTACAGAAACTAAACTGTGTGTCCAAAGAGCAACAAAGCTGATGAAGGGTCTGGAGCACAAATCTTGTGAGGAGCAGCTAAGGGGACTGGGATTGTTTAGTCTGGAGGAAAGGAGGCTGAGGAGAGACCTCGTTGCTCTCTACAACTCCCTGAAAGGAGCTTGGAGTGAGTGGGGGTCAGTTTCTTCTCTGAAGTGACTAGTGATAGGATGAGAGGAAATGGCCTCAGGTTGCACCAGGGGAGGTTTAGGTTGTAGATTAGGTAAAAATTCTTCCCCTAAAGGGTAGAAAAGGAACAGGATGCCCAGGGAAGTGGTGATGGCCCCATCCCTGGAGGAACTGAAAAGCCATCCAGATGTGGTGCAGAGGGGCATGGCTTAGTGGTGACCTGGCAGTGCTGGGTTATCAGTCAGACTTGGTGATCTTAAAAGTCTTTTCCAGCAAACCCAATTCTACTATTCTATATAGAAAAGTCTTCTAGAGGAAATTCCCCAGTGGCCCTGCAGTGTTTGTGGAGGAGCAGCACCAAGAGTCGGAAGCAGACAATGCTCATCGCGCACCAACGTGCTCACACCTGTGCACGTGTGCACGGCTGTTGCCTCTTTGCCAGAGCCATCTTGCTCCAGGCTTGGGCTCACACTGAGCCCACTGGGATTTCTAATTGACTTGACAAGTTATAAATTGCTTAACTTGGTTGTGATTGCTGTGAAGAATGGTACTTTAAAGGACTCAATATCTATATATCTCCCTTTGATAAACATTGGCTTGCTGAGCTTAGATCTTATTTATTTACCCTTGGAGCAGGTTCATTACTATGTATTAGGTAGATATGACATATTTATGGAAATATGTGGACTCTTTGTGGAATATATTAAGATTAAATAAATCATTGACTATGTGGTCAAGAACTACAGCAATCCTGATGAATGAGTCCATGATATTTTTTTTTTTTTTTTTTTGATCCTTGTATAATTTTAAGAGCCACACCCTTTGTCTTTCTGGACTCCTGCAGATTTTCCTGCCCCATCCCTAAGGCTGGTGCCTTAGGGATTCCCATCCCACTGAGAGATGAAAGAGGTGCACCTTTACTTGAGAAGAAAGCCTCAGGTCCCATGTGGCCCATGTCCTGTGGAACAGTCTGGGGAAGATGCCTGGGAGTCCCACTGTGTCCAGACACCAAAACCCAGTCCCTGGGAGCCTGCTTAGCAACCTGAGCAATGGTTCTGATCTGTTATCTCACGTCATCCCAGGCACTGGGACCTGCCACATGCATCCATTAGCCAATGAATTTGCATATCTAATGGTGCATTTTCACAAATTAGTGGCAATTACATTTAAAGCAGCTATTTTGATACAAATCAATGAGAGCCACAGCTAATGACATAAACGCTATTTCACGTGTCCCTTGGCCTCATTACAAACATCGGAGGAGATGCATGGAATGACAAACTCAGAGCAGAGGCTTTTCCAGAGGGCATAAACCAGCCAGGCTAAAACAGAACAGAGCTGCCACCAATGCTGCCCAGCCACCTTCTGGCCTGTGCTATTCGAGTTCTTCTCACTACTCCTCACTGTGAAGGACTTCCTCCTGATTTCCAACCTAAATCTACCTTGCTCCAGTTTCGAACCATTGTCCCTCGTCCTATTGCTGCAAGCCCTTCTAAACAGTCCTTCCCCAGCCTTCCTGTAGGTCCCTTTCAGATATTGAAATGTAATTGTAAGGTCTTGCTGAAGTCTTCTCTTTTCCAGGCTGAACAACCCTAACTCTTTCAGCCTGTCTTTGTAGGAGAGGTGCTACAACCCTCTGATAATCTTTATGGCTGGACCTGCTCCAGCAGGTCCATGTCCTTCCTGTGTTGAGTGCCCCAGAGCTGGATGCAGTACTCCAGGTGAGGTCTCACCAGAGCAGAGTGGCAAAATCACCTCTCTTGATCTGCTGGCAATGTTCCTTTGATGCAGCCCAGGCTGCCATTGGCCTTCTGGGCTGCAAGAGCACATTGCTGGCTCATGTCCAGCTTCTCCTCCACCAGCACCCCCAAGTCCTTTTCTGCAGGGCAAGATTCAATCTCACCATCCCCCAGCCTGTACTGATATTGAGGATCATCTCAACCCAGTTGCAGGACCTTGCACTTTGCCTTGTTGAACCTCATGAGTTTCTCTCCCCTTTCTTCCCAATTCTGCTTGTGTTTTAATGATTGGTGTTTGGCAAAGGTATAAAACAAGCATCAGCACAAAAAACCCACAAACAAAGTCCAAACCAAAAGAAAACAAAACAAAACCCCCAAACCATAAACCAAAACCCAATAAAACCAAACCAAACCAACCAGCCAAAAAATCCCAAACAAAAAAACCCCTCTAGCTTTAGTATAAAAGCCCATCAGTGGTATCACTTGAGAGGCCCTGGGTCTGGCTGGTCCAATCCCCACACAAGCAGGACACTGCCCCAGCAGAGGCTAAGCCCCCAACCAAACATCTGCTCCATCAGCACCAGTGCCACCTCCACTGTGCCAGAGCTCATGGGGAGCTCACCAGGGCTGATCTCTCTTGCCCCACTATTGGGTACATTTGTTTTCCAGCATCTTTACTGCCATTGAATACCTGCTCCCTGCACTGCCTTCCTGGGCTGCTGGTGGTCCCACAGTGGTATTGGGCAGCCAGCATGGCACCAAACATGGCAGCAGCCAGAGCACCATGCATGTGCACCATGTTTTCCTTTTGGCTCAGGACAACTAATAAAAGCCTGTAAATACTGGGGGATTCTTAAGGATAGTTAAGTAGCAAACTATCTGTTGATAATAAAATTTGCTTGCTTCTCACAGATATCCAATTTGCCTACTATCCAAAGAAAGGAATTGGGTGTCTGCTTCCTAAATTGTTTTAATCTCTGGCAAAGAGCGCTTCTGGCAGAGTCCCTCAGCTGGAAAATAGGAAATGAGTTAGAAACAACAGACAAACGTGAATAACAGAGAGCTTAAGATGTCTGATCTCGATCTTGAGAAGTGAAGTTTAAATAGATTCCTTGATTCACTTGCATGTGGCCACACTGGGAAGCAGATCTCCCTTCCTGGGGAGGGCTGGGGATTCTGCATAAGGTCACTTTCCCACACAGCTGCTCAACATGGGGGCAAGAAGGGAACATTCTGCTTATCTCCCAATAGAGAGGCTCTTTCTTTTGTCACCCTCCTAAGAATGTCCATGTCACTGAGACACTCATTGAGCTTTTCCATGCAAAAAGGCCCCTGGACAAAAAGTTGTCCCATGCACGCTGGGGTAATTCCTGTATGAGAGGTAGACCTTGGGCTCAGGTCCTCACACGGAGATGACCACACCTTGGGCTCAGGTTCTCACACAGAGATGACCACAGCAACACCTATGAAGCTTACCTCAGAAAATTTGCCCTGTGCCTTCTCCTGTTGCTGGTCAGAGTGACCCTTTGGAGCCAGCATGCAATTTTGGGAAGAGATCCCATCTTTCCTCTAATCCCTATCCTTTCAGCGAGGACAGTGCTCTCAGCATCACTCAGGAGTGCTGCAAGTGCTGCCCTGAACACTAAAGGAAATGCTCTTTGCCACTGCACTAAGTGAAACAATTCAAACCAGGAAAATCTTGATAAAAGTTTAATTAGGAAAACGGACTCCATCTGTAACATATCCCTCTTCTCCCCATGTATTAACCCTTTTGCCATAAATCTGCCACCCTTGAAGAAACCTGCCTTCCTCACAAAACCTACTCAGGGTTCACATTATTTTAATCAGTTAGAGGGGTTTAATACATTATTGATTTTTAGGAGAATTGAAAAAGCTCCCGTATTAAGTCCAGGTTGCTTATTCTTTCTGTATATGACATTCAGGTACTTGTGAAAAATTATACCAATTATGAAATCAGCCATTTACTGCTTCAAAGTGCAATCAGTTGTCACACTGGAAAGCACTTGCTCCTGAATATTATTAGTTGGGCTATGTGCACAGGAAAGTGCTGAGAGGAAAGACTTTAACCAAAGGGCAATTGCATGAAATTTACTTAGAAATAGCTATTTATCACCCTTGGATTTCCTACTGTTCAAATCCACTGCAGACACTTTATGGAATGAAACAGCCATCTCACCAACGTAACTCAGCCAACTGAGGGGGTTTTTTCCTCACTGACATTAAATGAAAAATTTAGAAGTCATTGTAACAGCTTAAAGATGCATTATCCTTTTTGATGTGCAATTTTAGCTTCATATCAAAAGCCATATAAAATAACCCCCGCACAAACACAAAAAAGGAACTTTTAAAAGTTTTATGACATGTAGTTCATCTTACCTTTTATGCATCGAACAGGCACTGCTTCTCCTGCTGTTCTCAGAGACCATTGCATGATTACCACGATGGGGGAGAAAATATTGCCATAGCAGCAGCAGAACCAGCTGAAGGACAGATTAGTCTCTGGAGCCTGGGAAATGGGGGGGATGAAGCCGAGCACCACAATGCCAGCAAACTCCTTTGATGCCAGAGCGCGGTGGAATTGCAGGAGAGCTGCCCATCAGAGGGACCTTCAGTTGTGTCACAGACTGCCACCATTAATGGGCTTTGCTGCAGGCAATGAAGTGAGAGGCGACATAAATTAAAGAGGGTACATTCAAGAGAAATTTCTAGCTCAGTAAAGATGTCTTGTCTGCTTGTTTTCCGGAGTGGGCAAGAGTTTTAGAAGGCGAGGTCAACCTCTTCTCGAATCAGGAATGGAGCTGGTCAGCCTGGGAGTGCTGGCACAGCACCATTAAAGTGTGGGACTAACTCGTCTTTGATTACTGATGGATGTGACCATCAGGCTCATTTATCTCCCTGGGCTGCAGTGGTGAGCAGAGCTGCCTTCATGCACCTCGGATGCAAGGCACTATTTCTTCATCTTCTAATTCTTTCAGATACAATACACAGTAGGAATGGGGGAAAAAAGGGTCACTTTCCTTGTTGGAAGAGTTAGAAGAGCCAGTGATCATGGGAATATAGAGTATTCCCATAGGAAAATGGGAAAGCAGCTCCTGACCCTCCAGGTGTGGAAGACCTGAACCCTCATACATTTGAACATGGTTGGCTTGTACAGAGCAATACCTCCACAGCCAGCCCAAGGGCTAGGAGATGACACAAGATGCTTCCCATCTGCAGGTCTCTCCCAACTCCTCTCTGAAGGGGATCAAATCCAGGGAGAAAAGGAGTACTGAAACAGAACCAATCTCATTCCCCTCTGCACAGCAATCAGATCTCCTTCCAGGTGGCTTAAAGACCACTGGCAAGGGCTGAGCATGCATCATTTGTTACCTGAGCCATGCAGGTCAACTCGAGGGATCGCTTCTGCTGCCTGGGTCAGCATCACCTTGCTGCAGCTTGCCAAGGCAGATCCAAACTAGCTCCCCATGGGCATGCACGCTCCCAGCTGGGGAAATCCTGCTCTCTGAAATTCAAAAGTAGCTGAAGGTGGTCCCCAGAGCATTTATCCCAGCTTCCTACAGGGCCTGGGCACAAGTCACCTTTGCTTAAGAAGCCAGACAATCACAGACAAGGTTTGTGTTATTTGCTACAGTCAACCCCCATGTTCCAGGAAACAAGCAAGTCCAAAGTTATTCTGTTCTACGTTTTCAGATCCAAATGAAGAAAGGGCAGAGGAGGTGCTGAAAAGAGCTACCCTCTTGACATCCTTCAGCCTGGCATGGATGCCTCATATGTCTAAGACCCAGCATGTTACAAAATGCACTGACAATAGCCATAACTGGGGATGGCAACCAGGATCTAACAGCTGCTTTACAGCACTGAAATAATGCAAAAGCAGAACACTTGCTGTATTTTAACTTGGCAAAAGGATTGTTATAATACCATTTAATTTAATAAATAGTAAAGTATTTATAAATGAACCATTTCATAAAGTGTTACCAATTTCTCCACACACAATAATATGATTTGCACAAACGTTTGTCCTTGAGGCAATAGAAATTTTCTTTGCAAATCAATCCTTACAAGGATTGTAATTAGTATCTGCTAAGGCAGCTAGCAGTACCTGTAGCTGTATTTCTCCCATAAAAGCCCTGATTGCTGCAAGCTCTCACACAAAGCTAACGACACAGAAGGAAAATGCTCACGTTGTCTAGACTATTCATTTTAATCAGGCAAGAGTGATTTTTTGTGGCCCATTTGATATGACTTTTACACAAGATACAACCTCGCTCCACAGGGGCTGGTGGAAAAGGTCAACACTGCTGTATAAAAATACATTTAAAGAAGGGGTTTAGAAAAGCAGAAGCTATAGATAAGGACTGGCATTGTTCAGGCAGGGCTGCAGGTGTCACACCTATCTAGTGACTCCTGAGAAATGTATAAATCCACTAGTTTGGTTTAAATGCTCAAAAAATTTAAAAGTCAGGGGCTTGTTTTGTTAGCTTCTTCCGTTGGTGATGGGATGCAGAGGAGCACAGCTGGGTGATGGTACACATTTGAGTCAAGATGGGGTTTAGCTGATACTATTCCTTCAGAGAAGGTTTTTACACCCAAAATGAGTCCAGCACAAACTCCTGCACCCTGCCCAGCCAGGTGTGGAGACAGACATCCCACAACCTTGGCAAGAAGCACTGGAGGCTGTTGCTGGCTCTCAGCACAGGTGTTTGTGCCCAGTGAGATGACTGCACTGCCTCCAGAGCCTCAGCCAGGTGGCTGCTGGCCAAGGAACACCATCCTCACAGGCAAATCCTACCTCCCAGGGGATGACCACATCTCAGATGTGTCTCTGGCAAGCAAGGTGTCTGCTAGGAACCCTCAGGAGCAGGCTTTGCCTGATGCCCTGTGTTAAAGCACAACCACATGCATGAACAACCAGGCGTGCCCAGAGGTCTGCATTATGAACCCTGGTTCTCTCCACTTGGGTGTGCAGATGTCCTGGCAACATGGCTGCAGGCAGGAGATCAACCCACACCCAGTCTGATGCTCCTGGACCATTTGTGTGCTCTTGCAGGAGCAGCACACAGCCATGCCAGCTCCCTCATGCTTAAATCAATGTTTTCCAGGCTCTCATTACAACACTGTTCCAAAGCAGTGTTTTTCTGGGTGCAGTTTAGCTAATACTGCTCTTGATGATGAATGCTGGTGCAAAATCAAGGCAGCATCTCTGCTGTGGCCAGCAGGAACACCACAGGCCATCCCTGTGGAGCTGGAGTTGCTCTGAACAGCAGCACACAAAGGAAGCCCTGTATCGGTCACTCTCTCCTGCGTCCCCTGGTATTGAAACTCCTATGCCAGGGCTCTGCAGGCTGGCAAAGGCAGCCTGCACAGGATCCGGGGAGACAAATCCAGTCTCTGCTCCAGGGCATCCCACCCATGGGTGCCATGCACCTCTGCCAGTTGTCATCACAAGATGCTGGCACTGCTTGGCACAGCCGCAGCCTTCCCAGTGGGTAGCTCTGGATCAAACTGGACATAGGAACAGAAGCCCTTTGACCCCAGGAACACAAGCAGGGGTCAGGGGTACCCACCCATCAGGAGGTTCACCTGGAGCACCCTGGTGCTTTTGGCTGCACTCCAAATGCCACCAAACAGCTCAGCAGGAGCCAGATTATTCCATGAATAGTCTAAAATTCCAGCTTTAGGTCCAAGTCCCAGCATTAATCGTGCCATTCATCATCATTACCCACAGTCACTCCACTCGCTGCCCCAAAGGCAGCTTGCAGGGGCAGGGGCTGATACACTTTGTTCCTCTCTCTCTCTCCACAGGAGGAGAGGCCAGGCATCAGTAAGATCATTGATCTGGAGCCTTCACCTGTCCTCCTGAGCAAAGAGGAGGTTAATTTGTCACAGGATGGAGAAAACTCAATCTTTAAATTCCCTGCTTGCTTTAATTAAACAAAAACCTCCAGTGTTTGCTAAGCCTTGCTCTGAGGACCCAATAGCAGTGGCTCAGAAGCAGAGCTCAGGCAGCCAGTCTGCCAGGCAAAGACCCATCACATGGGACCAGACTGACTCTCCCTTCACTCTCTGTTGCAAAAACACCTGAGACAAGACCTACCAGGTCTGCCTCTGAGCCCACAGCAGATGATCTTCTGGGCCCTCACTCACCAAAATGAATTCATCTGCATAGAAAAGTACATGTGTGGAGAGATGATACTTTAAAAAGACTCTTCTATACAGAGAGAGAATATACCCTTGGGGTCTTTGACTCCTGAGTGACAGAGCAGTGCTGCCCCACATGGGATGGGAAGTGGTAGCCACACAGAGCACCAGGACATTAAAGCTTCTGTCAGAGGAGTGCTACCTCCATGCCACCAGCTTAATCAGGGTTTTTTAAACTAGGTGCCCCCTGCACACTCATGTGTCCCTGTGAGTACTGGGCAAGAGGATGCTACAGCATAAGCTGGGTGCTATAGTGACAGGGCAGGCAAATGACATAGAGTTGTGCTGCAGAAGAGCAAAGCTGAGCATGGTGAGGTGTCAAGTACCAGATGGGAACCTAAAACTGTACAACTGCTTCAGACTACTGCCAGAGAGCCCAGCTCAGCTCAGCTAACCGTCCTTTGAGGCTGCTCTGAGGGCAGAGAAATGTCTCTGGCACAGAGAGTGATGTGGAAGATGCAGCTGGTAAATGAAACTGCAGCTCAGGCATTCTTGTGCAGTCTCTTCAGGGGCCAAGAAATCACAATGCACACCCAATACCCAGCACACAGTGGTGAGCAGGGCACTGGCCAGTCCCTGCACCCACCTCCCATCAGCAACCTCTCGCCGCAGGTGCTGCTGCACCAGGAGCTCCAGAAGCAAAAGCAGCCAAGTCCATCACAAACCTGTGATGCGAGGCTGCCTGGAGATCTCCTTGGCATGCTCCAAGAGGTATGAGTGGAAGATTAATCTTAATAATTACTGTCCTCAGCTTGTCTGGCCCTGTCCAAGCTCAGGCCTCCCCTGCACACAAAACCTGTGCAGGTCTCCCTGCATGTCCCAACGTCTCCTTCTCCAGCAAGGCTGTACAGGGAAGGCTGCACCCAGCCCGCAAAGAAAACCCACGTCCCAGCTGCCAGGCTTGGCAGCATCTGGAGGCTTTTCCCCTCCTGTCCGCAAAGTAAATGAAGTGGGGAGGGTAATACAGTGTGCTCCCGCCGAGACCGACAAGCCTCTGCCTCTCCTGCAGCCGCTGCTCTGGTATTAACCAGACAAGACAAGCTTGCAGTCAGTTATCGGCCAAAAAAATAATGAAGGAACAAGTCGGCAGAGCAAAGCCAAGTCACCCGGACCAGCCAAGTGGAGAATTTAATTTCTCGCAGGTTCCCCAGCAGCGAAGCGGCTCCGTGCCGTGCCCTGCACACGCCAACAGCTCCGACCCGGCACCGGCAGCCGCTCCACACCCGCGGGACTGGGGGCAGCGGGAGCGGGGCCGGGGGAGCAGGTGGGGAGGTGCTGCCTCACCCTCGTGTTCTAGAGCCGGACTCGCTCACCACGGGCAAAAGCTCTGCCTGACACGGTGTCAGAGGAGGACATTTATCCATGGCTGCACACAAAGCAGCATGCAGGAGACCAGGGCTCTGGGAGCACTTTCAGCCCAACAACAAAAAGGGTGAGGGCAAGGAGGTCTCAGCAGATGCCTGGCCTTGCACCCACAGCCGTGCAGAGGGGCTCCAGCACCATGAGTCCCACCAGAACAGCCATGCAGCAATGGGGTGCATCAGCCCCATACCCCCAAAAAAGGAAAAGCTGATGTTCTGGTCCATTTCTGACAGCACTAGTTTACAAAGAAGGTGAGAGTTTGCAGGAAATTAAACTCTAAAGAGATCCTGATGCCAGCCTGCCTGGACCAGTTCTTAGCTCCTTCCATAAAAGTCCTTTTCCATCCCTTTTCTTCAAAAAACCACTTCTGTGAACTCATCCCTGCTGTTAGTGCTCTGCACTCAGTGCCACAGACAAGTCTGGAAAAATAGTCAGCAGTCTGGGGCAGCCCCAACAATAAAACATGCAGAGGCAGAGGGAATAAATCAGCTGCCAGAGAGGGTAAACATAATGTCTTCTGGTGCTGGTCAGCACAGAGGTACCCATCTCCTTAGTTACTCATCCTAGGGGCAGAAACATGGGGCTGAGCTGTAAACCATCTGGGAACTAGCTTCAGTCTCTCCTCCTGTTCCAGCATGTGCTAGAGAATATATTTTTTGTTTCCTTTTTTTCCCTTTACATCATCACAAGTTCAGTCTTGATGAGAAGAAAGCCTACAGAACTATTTAGGCAGTGACCCTCTGGGTACCACAGCTTGGCCAAATACATATCTCTGGGCCGGTGCACACATTTCAGTCCCATTTCTAGAAGCATTTTAAAGTTGACTTTTGTGAAAGACAAGATGCTCTAGGCATAAGAGATCTTTTAAAAATGTAGCTGAGGGGTGTTAAACTGAAGGGTGGAACAATTCAGCTAAGATCAAGGTTTGCATGACCAGCAGCTCTTCAGGCTCTCCTGCATCAGGCATTCCAGCCCCCTCCGGGGTGTGTGTGTGTGTGGGTTTCCAGAGACCTGCACACCAGTGCTGTGGGTTATGCAGCAGTCTGGTTTCACAGAGTTTATCCTACCTGCTTCTGCCAAGCTGGGACAGAACACTCCTGCCTATCAGCACCTACCAAACTCCCCTGCAGCCACGGTGCCAGGGTGACATTCTCCTTGCAGACCACAGAGCAAAGCCCAGCCTGGCATCACCACAACTCTGCTGCCAGCAGGCAGGGAGTCTTGGGCTGCTGACACTAGAACAGTGCTCCCCACCCCATGGGGGAGGTTTGCTCTCTGCAGCCCTGCCAACAGCACCTGGGCAAAGTGACACAGTAACAAATGGGCTGATCCAGCCACTTTCTGCCTGGGAGAAATCATGCAACAATTTTCAGCTCCACGCAAACATTTACAGCCAAGTTATAAACTCCTGTAAAATGCTGACAGACCCTTTGCTACAGCAGCACTAGCAGGTGCCCCATAATGAATGTGCTGAATGACCTACCAAGGAAAGTTATTGAGGCAAAAAGCACCACGGTCATTCAACAAACAATTAGAGAGTGTCCTGGTGGGGACAGCATACTAACAAGGGATGGAGCCTAGAAGAGCTGAGTAAGCATCCTGCCTTCTCCCCAAATTCCTCCTCTTTCCAGTCTGGGCTCTGATCTATAGCATGACTCACTGGAGCTCCAATAAAGCTTCAGAGATTGTTATGCTAAATGAGGGGAAAAAAAAAAAAAAAAAAAAGAAATTACCTTTCCCCATGCTGAACACCCGAATTATAACATT
>WBNM01005719.1:186981-215417 GCA_013399055.1 Ramphastos sulfuratus
AAAGGACAATAAGAACCAGTAAAAAAAAAAAAAAAAAAAGAAAAAAAAAAAAAAAAAAGAAAAAAAAAGCTAAAAGAAAAATGATACTCTCCTTTTTGTAAATGGAATAAGACTTAAAGGTTTTAATTAGGATTTGCTCTGCCTCTGCAGCCAGGAAAACAGGAAAAATACCCTTGTAGTATCCTACCATTTGAAAAGCACATATTGGGTAGGAAGCTTGCTGCAAAAATAATGAAGAGTGTCATATTTTTGTCCTATGAGCAATAATTAACTATTATTTAGAAATAAAACATTCATTTGACTTTATTTTAAATTGAATTAGCTCAAACAAAGGGAAATCTTTGCAAGAAGGACCTGAGGCACTTGTTTATTTAGACTAGGAATGGAGCACCAGTCACATAGCATGGCCAGGCCAGCCATGAGGAAAACACCAGCCATGTCCTGCACAGGAACAAAATACACCTGTCTGCTGCTGTGTCCCTTCCTGACTGCAGGGTGGGCACCTGGGGCAGCTCAGAGCCTCTTGTTTAGCCAAAGGGACTGCTTATTGTTAGGTGTAGCTGGGACCAGGCTGTGTGGGAGGCCACTTTGCTCTGGTATGTAATGCAGGAAAGCTGTGCAGTCTGCTGGGTGTGTGTTCTTATCTTGTTTCTGGGGGCTATGGTAGCTCCACGGTACTTAGCACATGGATATTGTTGTTGTTGTTGCTGCTGCTCTCTGTGCTGTATGAAAAACTCCTGAAGAAACAACAAAGTCTGCTCTGGTCTAGTCTTAATTTTGTCTCTTATGCTACCTTGAACTAGCTTGTAGAAAGCAGCTACTACAGCAGGTGAATGTGGTTACTGTTTCCTGAGATCTCTCTGGGACACCTTTCAAGAGAAATAAAAAGCCCTGTGTTTAGGGAAGAAGGAGACTCATGCTGTATGTGTTTGTCTCTAAAGTTCTCCCTTGCTACAGCTCTCTTCTCCCTTGTAGTGTGTGAAGAATTATAGAACAAAACTTTTTCTGCTGCTGTTTGGCTTTTAATAAACTTCTAGAGGTCCCTTCCAGCCTGCACCATTCTATGCTTCTATGACAAACCCTTTCCCTTTTAGGCTTTTTGTAGGCTAATTTTTGATATACTGCCTTGGCTTGGGTAGCTGAAGCACATCAGTCATCTGAGCACTAGCTGGCTTGCCTGGAGAAGCAGAGGAGCACTGATATTCCTCCTGGTTAGGAAATGAAGCTCTGAACCACTGACTTGCAGAGATTTTCTCTGCCTACACCAGGAGAAGCAGATAATGCTTCTGTCACTTGGTTTATCTGTGAGCAAGGTGGGGAGTGCTGAGGTGTTGCTTGGGGTCTCCACTCCTAGCAGTAGCTTCAGACTTGGAAGAATGTCTTAGGGGAGCAGCTAAGTTCATTAGCTGGTGAGGGAAGGGACAGTTGGAGAGCTCACCTGTGTGCATCTGAGAGGAAACAGAACAGCAAATTCCTCTCAGCTAATTATAAAGCTGCCAGCTCAATAACAAATTGGCACTGGGAAGTCAAGCCATGGGAGTTGAAGCCTTCAAAGTTAAAAATGTTCTTAATGCAGGGAGCTTGCAAGAGACTCTCCCTGTGTCCTTCTGCTTTGGGACAGCCCCAGAATGCACATGGAAGAGATTCAGCTGCTGCAGGGAGGGTCTTTGCAGGGAGTGGGTTCTATTTCAGGGCCACAGGGGTTCTTCAGCTAATGGATGGCTTATTCTTCAATGCTGTGGATTATAATTTATCTTATATTTGTCCACCTGTTGGACTGGGCCTTGATAACTTGTTGATAAACTGTGATACAGGCTGTAGCCTCTAATGATTTTTTGTGGTGCAGGCTAACCATTTGAGCTCTGGCAGGCTGGGAGAAAGAGGGACTTGGAATATTCATGGAGAAAAGGCAGCTTGCTGGTTTTCAGCAAACCTGAGCTGCTTTTTCATTTTTTTTTAAGGAGAATTCCAGGTACACAATGTCTTCTATGACATAATGAATCCCTGCTTGTTGTGTTCCTTGTGTAATGCTAACCACGAGCTCATCTCTAATCTGAGCTACACAGGAGCTCATCACCACATAGCTTGAGAAATCCTTTGTTGTATATGCATGGGCAAGCACATTACAAATACAGAGCTTGGCAATAACTCCCAGCCTGGCTGACAGCCCACAGAGGGGCTGGGTGCTGCTCTGTGTGACAGCCACTCTCACCCCAGGGCAGCCCCTTGCTGTGGGGTGCAGGTGTGGGACCTGAGTGGCCTTCAGGTGTGGCTCCTGATGGCCTTCTCCATCTCAGGGCAGTGTGGCATAGACTGTTTTCTGCACAATTCTGTTTTGGATCAGAATTCTGCACCTGCCTGTTGGAGGAAAAAGTAAGAAGGAGGTTTATTTTGCAAGAAATGGTTGCATTGGCAATTAAATGTTATGCTGCTTCCAAATTTGGGACTTCTCTGGTCTGGTTTCATGGGGCAGTGATTTATGGAGCACCTATATCTCTGTTTCTTGCCCTCATGTCTGCCCTTCCTGTGCTGCTCACTCCAGAGGAGCAACATAGTGTCCCAGCACAGAGCAGCCCACGAAGCCCTTTGAACACCCTGCCCCCACCTGTGTTCCCACCATTTCTAGCAGAGCTGCTGGGAGCTCAGGGGCTGGCTGCTGGCTGCCTGGAGGTTCAAGCTTAATTTCCAGCCAGAATGCATCCACTAGGCTGTCTCTGCCACCACCATGCCCTGTGCAAGGTGTCAAGCTTGTGTTAGCTGTTGGAGATGCAGAGGGGCTGCAGAGCTGTGCAGGGCCTGGGACAGAGGTCTGACAGTGTCCAGGCCCTCAGTAGTGCTCTGCACATCTGTTTTTTCTTCCACCAACCAGTATATGACAACACAAGCAGATGTTGAAGTGTGAAGTGATGGTTAGGAGGGCCAGGCTGGCACAAGGACTCTGCTACTCAGGGCCAGTGGAGCATCCCATGCCAGCCTCTGCGTTTAATACTTGCATGCTTATTTGGTAATAAGTATGCTCCCTCCCTGGAGGTGTTGAAGGCCAGGTTGGACGAGGCCTTGAGTGACCTGTACTAGTGGGAGGTGTCCCTGCCTATGGCAGGGGGGTGGAACTAGATGATCTTTGAGGTCCCTTCCAACCTTACCATTCTATGATTCTATATTGGTCCTAATTACACCTGACTCACACTATGCTCTCTTCTTGTGATTCCTGATCTCATCGCCTGTGTGTGGGACCCTGGAGATGGGATGGAACAAGGTAGGAGCTGGTAGCCACGGTGCTTGGGCAGCTGATGCAGCTCTGGTGGCTGTTTGGCCCCTTGGATCAACGTGATGGTGAGAGCAGGAGGACTGCTCCACCTGGTCCCCATGGTGTCCTGTAGTTCCCTTTGAAACTGGAATGATGGATGTGTGCCAGAGCTGTATGAAGTGAGCAGCAGCATGATGCTGCATGGTGTCAGTGCCTCAGGCTGTTCTCTGGCCAGCAAGATACACATTTGCCCCAGCAGCTGTGGCTCAGGACCCTCATGCAGCACTTCCAGATGTGGCTGTTTCTGCCCAGTCTGAGCTAGTGGCTCCCTGATGGAGGTCTCATGCTGATGCAGTGGGGAGCTGGTCCCCACCAGCACTGGTGAGGAGCTGATGCCCATCTGTGTGCCTTGTGCCGAGGACACAATACCGAGCACTGGTAACGCAATTTATTTCCACTAGTGAGTGAATTGCCCATAATTCATGACAAGCAGAGCCTCGAGTGATGATGAAGGTCAGCCCATCAGATCTGGAAATAAATTGTATCCTATTACAGCCTCCTATTAGGGGTCTATTTATAGCAGGGTTTTCAAACTCCTGGAAATTTGGAGGGGGTTTTGGTTAGATTTGTTTTTCGCTTGGCTAGTGAGAGTATGAGGACATGAAAAGCTCTGATGTAAAACAAGCACCTGTACTGCTAATATAAACCAGTTGCTGTTGCAGAGAAGTGCTGGATCCTGAGCTGACCAGGGGGCTTTGTGGGGCCCTGGGGCTGGAGGCATGGCTGGGGCAGCCAAGGGACAGGGGTGAACAGAGACTGGGATGTTCTGATGAGGCTTGCTGTCTGCTCTAGCAGGTACTGTAACCCTGTCGTGCTGGCAGCGTGGCATATTCCTGCAGACAGCAAAGCAGTGCCTTTCTCCTGTATTTACCCCTTCTATTTACCATGCCACCATAATCCCCAGTTGATAGATAATGTGCAGGATGTGGTTTGCCATGGAAACAGAGCCCTGATTCTTTACATTTTTTTAAAAGATTAATATTCCTCAGCTTGGTTTCATTATTCTGATATTAAAAATCATTAGTTATGTACCATTTCACAACCTTCACAGGCCATAATATGCCCTTTTGGGTACAAGCTTTCCTATAGGCACAATAAAGCAAGGCTCCTGGGACCAGCAGGGCAGGTAAAAGCATCTGGTGGTGCCTGGGCTGCAAAGTCTCCAGCACCTCTGGCTGTCACCGCAGATGGTGACACGTCCATGCGTCTGACAATACTCTGGATGAGGAAAAATGGAGCTGCTTCTGCAGTCCCACATATGAGTATGCAAGTTCACTTGCCCGTCCTCTGAATCCTAGACATATCAGCACTAAGCTGTGGAGCTCATCTTTCAAAGCCCATTAAACACTGGAGGATCTCACCACTGGTAGATAAGAGAAGTTGCAGGCTCTAATGTCCTCTATCTCCTTGAAAAATGCTTGAACTTCCACAGGGTTTGGGACAGGGGAACACTGCTGTGAGCTGAACTCCCTGATTTAGTGAAGAACACTGCAGGGAAAGGTGGAGCTGCTTGCTAGGGAGGGAAACTGCTTTTCTGAGCACACACCTGCTCCAGCCTTGAGAGCTGGGACACACACACATGTGTTTAATTGTCCGGGAGCCCCAACTATGCGCTCGGGGATGGATGCAGACCTGTGTGCAATTACTTGCTCAGGTTAAGAGAGGTAATTCCCTTGTGCTGGAAAATGGCTGGAAGTTTAGTTCCTTGAAGGCAAAAATAAGAAAAAACATCTGTGGAAAAACATCTGTGTCTTAAACTGTAAGAGGTTTGGGCAAAACCATATTTGATTGTTTTTTTGCTGTCAGAAACACAAAGAATTAAGGGCCACGTGACTTAGTAATTGCTGTGGACTTTTTTCCTGACAATAAACATTAAACTTAAAACTGTATTAAAATCATTTGACAATTTTTTATGCTTTAACAGCTGAGAGTGAATAATGTTTTTTTTTGCATATAAAATGCTTTCTCTTGTCAGCCTATAAAACTGTCAGGAATAAATTCATCCAAAAAAAAAAAAAAGATTATATAATTAAAAGTCACTTCTTTCCTTTCTCTAGTTTAGTTGGAATTATTTGTTTGTCACTTTTTCAGGACTAAATTACTGCATTCAGAGACAACTTTCTTTGTTAAGACTACTCTGAAATGTGGGATTCTTACAAAAGGAGCCCAACTTTCTCCTAATGTATCAATTCAGTATCACTTTTCAGCAAATACTTTTCACTAGCACCATGTCTGAAAAGCCATTTTATGCTGAAGATGAAGAGGAACAGGAATGGAAAGCATCCAAATGGAGAAATGGTATTTTTATTATCGAGCCGCATATAATTTGTGGGGAAATTGCTGAATTAATTTTTCAGCAAAGTAAATTGTTAGCACTTCAAACTGCAAATTCTCTCTCAGAGAGAACCATACAGGTGGTTAAAAGCTAAAGCAGCAATATTGATTTTTATCTTACAGCAATGGGGGGAGGCTGTCAGCCTCCTGTGGCAGAGCTGGGGAGTGATGGGACAGTGCTGCCTGCCCCACAGCAGCACTAGAGGAGTTCTGGTTGCCCCAGTGCCTGTAGGCCAGTGGAAAGGGTGTCCTGTGGACACTGGGCTGTTTGGAGGGAAGTCCTCATGTGCTCCTTGGCATTCAACCCCTGTGGAGGGTTGTGTACCTGCCACCTCACCCTGTCACCTTGGGACATTGGCTGTCCTTTGGGAGAGGTGTGTGTAGGGGGGTGTGCTGGTGTTGGGGGGAGTCCCTTCCACCCATATCACAAGAAGGGACTTCACAGCACAGATTTAACAGATGACCTTGGCTTTTTAGTGATGAGAAACCATGAACTTAATGCAGCTGGGTGGATTTGGGGGTGACTGGATTTTCAAGGCTGGAGGGTGATAATGGTTTATTGATCTGTTGTTAAGTTATTGGAGCCTTAATGGAGGCAATAAAGCAATAGTGCACATTGCTGTCACACGGCTGCAGAAGCTGGGAGAGCAATTAAGCTTTCCTTGGCATGCAAAGGAGGAGTTTCATGGTGGACACCTCTGTGGTGAACGTGGGATGATGGAACCTTTTCCTCGTGGGCACTGTGCTAGTGCAGGGACAGTTCACATAGACTGCAGGGTGAACAGTAGGTTCTCCTCTCCCCTGGGGCTCTGCCAGCATCACTCAAGCACCCGAAGGATGCAGGGGCGCCTGTGCATGGAGGTTCTCTCTTGTGCCGCAGGGAGAGTCACTGCTGGGAATTTCATGGCTCATCACAAATATGGTGGTGTGAAATAATGCACTGCTGGTTGAACACGTCCTGCAGGTCCCATTACTGGCTCCCAAGGAGTATTTGGCTGCATTTTGTGGGGTGACAAAATGGGCCCTTGCTCGGGAGCCTGGGTAGACACAAGCATTTGTGAAGGTGCTGCTCTAAGTGGGAGCAGAAGGTTAAAGGAGTGCTGAGCGTTGTGTAGGGCCAGGGCTTTGCTGCCTTGGTGCTGTCTTTCTGATCTGATAAATCATGAAATCTGGATGCATTGTGAGTGATGACTTAATAAATGGTGGGGGGGGGGGGGTTCACGCTAGAACGCACCCCAACTGCTGTTCCCCCTGGTTTCAATAGGTCCCATTTGCCCGGGAGCTGGAAGGCAAGGCTGATGTGCTGGAAGTATTATCTCTTGGTATGGTAATTATTATCTGTGATTAATCCTGCTTATGCTGAAGAACTGTGCAAGCCTTTTCTGGAGGGTTCATCTTCATGTTTGCTGCCGCAGTTCATGCGTAACACGAACTGACGTGAGCTGCTGTCGAGGGGAGCTAGACGGAGGTGTCTGTACCAAGGAGGGTTTTAATGACAGGCTGGCATGGCTAGAGATGTGTCCTGGCAGAAGACAATCTGACCAGGCTGTGGGTCAGAGTGTGTTAAGGCCGGGTGATTCAGCTGTTCTTCAGGGTGCCTGTGCTGCAGCTGCCCTACGAAGAGGGTTGATGAGGTCCAGCTTTCCCTTCTCTCTATCCTGCTGCACTCCCAGCACTCTGTGCCACAGAAGAGATGTGAAGCTGCCTCCCTGTGCCTGTGAAGATCTGTACCCATTCTGCCACACAAGAGGTTACAGCCCTCACTGGGAAAGCAAGCTCTGAATCCCAAGCCATTTTGCTCTTGTGGGCAGGTTTCATTGCCAAATTGCTCCAAGGGGAAGGATTTGTCCTCTGGAAGCTGGTGTTATGCCAAGCAGAGCATGCTGCTGTCCTGCAGCAGGTGTCTGCTGTGATGCTGCCATGGAGAGAGGACATGACTGAGAGCCAAGTGAGTGGTTTGGTTTCAGATCCTCTGCAGTAGTGTCAGAGGTCCTGGCTCCAGCATTGCCTCAAGAACCACCAGCCACAGCTTGGCCCAGGACTGGTCTCTGTGTTGCTGGGTGCATCTACCTGGCACCTCAGTGAGCAGGCAGAAAAGCCTTCTGCTGGCAAGACAGAAATATTTATTTGTGAGAAGCTGTAAATACCTGTGAAATTCTCGGAACCCTCAGTAGCTCCACAGTCATAATTTAAACAAGTTCATGGTCCATTAAAAACAGTTATTTAATACAATAATCATTCAATTAAAAACCTCTTGAAGCGGCTGCCAGAGCCTATTTGTATCAATACAACATTTTAATTGTAAAAAAGGCTAAATCCAGACCCGCCAACTGGGATTGTCAAGAAAATGTTATGAAATGAGTGTTTGGTCTCAGGGAGGCTCTGGCAATGGAGCAAGTCCTCAGGCAAGAACTGGAGGCAACTGCTCTTGACAAGGAGCATCCTTCCAGTCACCCCAAGCTGGAGACATGCTTGCTGTGGCAGAGACTGCCTGTCTGGTACTAAAGACCTGTGGAGAAGTCATGAAGGTAAAATGTGGAACTTTGGAGGTTGCATTGTGTGGGACCCAGCAGGGCTCTGGGACAGCCCAGTCCTGGGCTGGGACAAGCCACTGTTGTCACCATGCAGTCTAAATTGTCTTGTAAAGCTGGGTGCTTGGTGAGTGTTTGCAAATACTGAGGATGCCCAGGGCAGTGAAGGAGTATTCCCTGGTATCCTTGCTGTGAGGGCATCCAAAGGAGGAAAAGAAAAAAAAAAAAAAAAGGAAGCATCTAGGAGCAGCCCTTGAGCAGAACCTGCTGGCTCAGTCCCTGTCCCCCCTCATCAGTCAAGGGCAGCTCTGTGCATTGCTTGAAAAGGCAATGACCACTGCTTCCAGGTGCACAGCCTTCAAGATTCAAACTAACTGTGCTTTGAGACTTAGCAAAGAGGAGGGAGGAAGGAAGGAAGGATCAGTCCAAATTTCTGCTGTAAGGCTCACTGGGCTTGATGTGCTTTGCCAAGCTCCCTGGTGACAAAGATCACAGCCTCAGCTGGTCAGGGATCTTGGTGCAGCAGGGAAGAAAAGCTGGAAGCCTCTGTGTACTGTGTTGCTGGCATGTTCATAGTTCCACACCCTGCATTTTGCCTCATTACATAGGTGCCATCACATAAATATTCCAGTCACTATCGCTTACTGTCAGACCCAATTTAGAAAAGTACCTGTCTGTTACAAATATTTTATAGTACTTGAATATGCAATTTATGTAACATGCCCAGCAAAAGAAATCCATTATACGGTTTTGTCTGATTGAAATTCTGGCATCGTAACAGTAGGAAAAAATTAAATTATTCTAGAAAGTTGCAGTCCATTATGAAGACCTAACTGCTCTTCTCTGAAAGAGGGCCAATGCTCCCTCAGTGGTGCCAGTGCCCGTGACTTAGCCCTGAGTACCCAGCTTTATGCCCACATTGCCCAAGGAAAACTCTGGGCTTCCCTGAACAAATGGAGAGTGGGGGTTGGGGGATGGGAGGTGTTCTTTCCCACTGCTGCGCTCTGCAGCCCCTTGCCAGCCCTGGGGTGCTGGCCAAGGGCTGGCTCTCCTCAGCAGTAGCCAGTGATGCTTCCATGATATGAGGACTTTCTCTGATGCCAGTCTTGTTCCAACCTGTTGAGCACAGCTGCCTGCCTGCCTTTGCACACACCTACCCCAGGGAAAGGCACTTCTCTGGCAGAGAAAAGTCAGTGTTGGCACCATCTGGGGACAAGCTTGACCAACAAAAGCCTGCTGGGCAAGTGGGTTCCTCTGCTCTTCCTACAGATGTGGCTGTTCAGTAACTGCCTGATGAAGGCAGCTTCTCTTTCTCAAATGGAGGTTAATTTTATGCTTTCAGAGGTGTTGGGACCTGTCCAGGTAGGAGACAAATCTCAGGAGGTCAGTACTGTGTGCTGGGGTGTGCAGAGTTTCAGTGCACCCTGCTATTCCAAGCAGCTGGAATTAAGGGCAGCTAATGATTCTGTGGCTCTTAACAGAGGTTGCCATTGGATTCCCATTACTTGTATCTCTGGTTTCAGGTTCATTTACATTTTGCAAAGTTGCCTCTCTTTTGCCTTGCCCTGATTAGGTCTGTCTGAAGTAAATTACTGAGTTCATTGATCTGAACAGTTTTATTTCAATTGGGATGAAGCATTCCCAGCATGTGGCCTTGGAAGCAGCCGTACATCCAGTGCACTCACCAGGGACGTGCCCACCAAGCCTTGCCGAGAGGCGAGCGCTGCTGAGCTGCTGATGGCAGGAGGCTCAGCTGCACCTCTCTGTGTCGCTGTCGGACGCGGTGCTGTTGGTAGTTCAGCACTGCGCTGTTGCTTACGTGCGGTACCAAAGCCTTTGCCTGACTTGGAAACAACTGCACCAGCTCAGAGGGGCTGCAGTCCTAACGTCTGAGATGAGAGAACAGAGAACTAAACCTGAACCAAGTTTAAACTTTCGATAACACCAGACAAGTTTTGTGGTGGTGGTAAAGATCGATAGCATAGGTTAGCTTGGGTGGGAAGGGACTTTGAAGGATCTATAGTCTGACCTAGCAGCAGGGCTGATGGGGCAGAACTCATTGCTCAGGGCTTTGTCCTGGCCTGTGGATGTTGTGCCTTGCTAGGGCCAGAGGGACAACACATGGGCACTGAGAAGACCTGGCAGCAGGTGCATGCCAGAGCTCTGTAGCTGGTCTGGAAACTCAGGGTAAGCAGCTGCAGGGACTGGCTATCAGAAACCTTTTGTTTCTGTCATCTGAGCAAAAAAGTTGTGGGGATTCTGCTCCTGCCAGAGTAGGGCTTAGAAGTGGGCTCAGCCCAAGCCCTCGTGTGAATGCATTTCCCTCAGGAACCCCAACCCTGCTGCTTCAGCCAGAAGTATCTCTTCAGCTGGGAGAAAGTGCAGTGCTGCAGGAAGGTATCGGAAACCGATGACTGCTGCTGTGGTGAAACATCTTCCAGCACGTTTTTTGGGGAAAAACCAGGTCAGGGTACAGCAGAGAGTATTTATTTCCTCTGGGACTGCATGTTAGTTGTGGTATATTTTATGGATAGAGTCAGTCCCATGTGTCTTGGGGAAGGCGTTTGGCTAGGCAATGTGTTAACAGTTAGTGTGCTAAGGAGCCATTGTTTGGGCACTTTAGTTTTGACGTTTAAATGCATTTTTCAAATGCAGTGAGAGGAACGTGGTGTCACCGGGGAGCCACCAAGGACTCTCAAGCAGAAAAGCAGACGGCTGGGTTTTAATCTTTAACGGCACACCAGCCTCTTAGCCCTGAAGGTCCCTTCAGCAGAGGCTGTGTTGTGCTTTGGGTACACAAAGTATCAGGGGTTTTATCCACTTACAACACTCTATATGAAAGAAAAATGTGTGTGATGCAAAAGTGATATTTAGTGCCACTCAGACCTTATTTTGTTTGACCATGGGAAATCTGGAGGCTAAAGATCTGTGTGGGCTTTGGCAACAGGCAATGGCCACATGCAAAGTGGTCCTGAACTGGCATTTTTAGTTTTGATGGTGTATAGCTTCTACAGAATAAGGATCTCATGGTTTGACACTGCAAAACATCAACTGGTGGAACACGAATGCTATAAGGAATGCCAATATTGATAACTGAGTGCAATTGAAATCCCACATTTGGAAATGACAGGGAAGAGTTTTAAAGGTGTTTCTTTAATTGCCAAAGCACAGACAGAACTACAGCACACTTGCCTGTAACAGGAACAAAATACCTCCTGAACCCAAGCTACTCAGTTCGTGACACTGCCTTTGGAATGTGTTTCTTACAAATGAAAGCAGACAATTTTCAGCCTTAGCTCCATCTCTTTAGGGCTGCAGCTCAGCATATGAGAGCTGAAGG
Organism: Ramphastos sulfuratus; assembly: GCA_013399055.1. Classification (NCBI taxonomy): domain Eukaryota; kingdom Metazoa; phylum Chordata; class Aves; order Piciformes; family Ramphastidae; genus Ramphastos; species Ramphastos sulfuratus. The sequence continues at coordinate 198,494 of WBNM01005719.1, forward strand.
CAGCAGTGCTCTGTGCAGAAGAGATGGAGAGAACAATTACCTGATTTTTCTTATAATTGGGACAGAACCCCTCAAGCCTTTTCCCCTCGACCTGGGTGGTTGCCCAGACAGTAAAGGCTCCAATATATCTCTGTGAATTGAGGTTGGTTTGTACCCCAGGAAAGCCAGAGAAACACGGCCCCAGCCCCCCACCCCCCACCAAGGGCTATTGCACAGGAATGTGACAGGAGAACCTGTGACACATGGAAGTCAGTGTCTAAACCCGAGAGGATAACACCTCTAAGTATTTAGGAAGTATTTGTTACTAACACTGAGCACACTGGATTTCTCATTCACAAGCAGGCTGCCAGCAGCCCTCAGCAGGGATTTCACATGCCTGCTCCAAACTCCTGAGAAAATACCAGGGAGCAAACTGCTCCATGAGATCAGCTGGGGAGTTCTGAGTAGGGATGGCTGTAAGTCTGGTCTTGACCCTCACTTTTAACCAGCAGAAGGAACCAGAGAATCTTATCTTTGGTGTAACTCAGTAGAGCTCAATGGTTACCCCCGAGATTAATTTGTCCTTGTGTCTCATATTCTACTGAGAATACGCAGTGCTTTCATTTTTAAATATTAATGAGGATCAGGAATTTTTCCACTGGGAGAATTCATTGTGGAAATGTAGAAGTATCTCCTAAAGTTAACTCTTTGAATGCTGCAAATGCAGCTGGTTGTACATTTGGCATGGATGCATTTGCAGACGTTAGGGGGTGTGGGGTTGGTCCTGCATGAACAGACCTTGTCTTAACGCTGGACTGTTTGTGTACTGGGGGGGAGAAGGATCCATTGGAGACACCCAGAGGCTGATTCCTCCAGGTCAGGCTGGTCCTACTTGAAGCTGGGGAACAATGAAGTCACCACTGTGCATGATGTGTGCACAGGCAGCATGGTACCCTCTCCACTGTCTGCATCTCAGGACAGAGAAAGGCTGACACAGATGAGCATGGGCTTAGTTGAATTTTCTTCTGCCTCACATAGATGACAATATTGTACATATTTCAATGGGTTTCTTTACACTGACAGTTTTTCCATTTTGGAAACATCTGTAGACTGAGAGTTTTGGAGGGTTTTATCTTTGTGGGAAGATTACAGATAAACATGAACAGGCTTTTAATTACAGGATACTGATTGTTGGTTTACACAGCAATATTTGTTCAGTAAATTGCTAATTAATGCAAAGAAAGCACCATGTGACTTCAAATATTTGCTTCCATTTACACTACAAAAATATTTTGGTTTTCACAATGATGAAAATAAATGAGATTTGTGAGGACAGGCAGGACAATGATGTAGCAGGGGAACTGTGTGGTCATGCTATCAGTAGGCTGTGAAGGTCTGAACCTGCCCCATCTCTCCTGGAGAGTCATATTAACTTTTTTGCACCTTGTCTTCTGAAATCTGCAAAACCATCTCAGTATGAATCCTACTTGCTGGCATATTTTCCCTACTCTTGGTCAGCATTTTGGGTGGTCATAGTCATGCACTATGCAATTGCTTCTTGCTTGGTGACTCTGCCCCATGCAGGGGCTGCAACTTGGGAGCTATTTGCAGAAGAAGAAGCATCTCTGTTAGCAGAGATATTGGGCACCTAGTGACCCTCTTTGGGCAAGAACATTTTTCTGCTTTTCATGATAAGTCCTTTAGTTTTCTTGTGATGCCTGGGTGATTCTGGCATCATTGTGACAGCAATAACCCATGTCTTCTGCAGGCAGCTGCTGCCTTGCTCTTGGGAGAACAGAATTAACAGACAATTCCAGAAGTGCTTTTAAAGCTCCAAGTGACAGTGTCACTTCATTCCCTAGCAGCCAGCACATGGCTCTGGCAGAATTGGTTTCCATGCAGGCTGCCACCAATTAGCTAAAAAGCACTGGTAAACATCAAGCAGTAAGAAAATTTTATTTAAGAAACCTTCCAAGAAGTATAGAGATGTTTGATGGTGAGGACAGATGACAGAGCAGTCCTGAAGCATGTGAGAAGTTTATGGTAATGACAGCCACAGCAAGAAGTTACAGAAGGTTTATCTGGCTTTGCTCAGTTGACCTGCAGCTGCCCTGTTGATACAGAGTAATTTATAGATGTGCTGGAAAAGCTGGATTTATACCCTGATCATAGGAGAGAAATGCTAGTCCATAAAATTGGTAGTACCTTTTGCAGTATATACCTAAATCTTTAATTTTTATAGCAGCTAAGAGAAAAATAAGCTTGCATATGGTACACACAGCATAAAGTGATCGTAAATCCTCACCCTGCAGAGAGTCAGGAGAGGAGCTTGGTGATCCCTGTCGGCGTCGTTTGCAGAAGGGCTGTAGCCGATAGCTCTCACCACGAGTCGGAGCTGGAGCCACCAGGTTTGTCTCGGTTTTCCTTGACTGAGCTGAAAAAACTGGAAATACCAGTCTTGGCTGTGCTGAAGCACAAATGGGAAACAGCCCCTTAGTTTGGGATCAGCCTGGAATGTTGCAGTCAACTGAGCAGGAGCCGTTGGGTCTCCGCGGATTTACAGAGTGTTTCTGTCTGTCCCTTTTGCAGAATAAACTGTAAATTAAAATGTCCATCTGCAAACCAAGTCTACTCTAACTGACAGAGGAAGCTACATTTTTTTTCAGTACTTTATCTGCTTTTTAAGGCAGAAATTATTCACTAAGTTCAGGTCCTTCTGACCAGTGTCAGTCCCTCTGACTCATCAGTGAATTGCTTATTTGTTGAAGGAGTTAACAGAATTAATTATCTGAAAATAAATTTCTAGGCTACCTGGCTGGCTACTCACCTCCACTGCACCTTGGGTCTGGCAGCAGAATGAGATCTAACTGCTTCATCAAGAGATTCCAGAATTGGGGATTGGGCTGCAGTGACTTGTACAGATTGTGTCAGACCTCATACACTTCTAAAAAGCTAAAAATAACTATTTAAGGTCCCCAAAGAGCTGCTGAATGAGTGTGAAGAATTGGATGAGGAAAGGGGAAGACAGAAATTAATTCAAGATATGGTAAATAGGTCAAATAAAGGGATTTGAGTTCTTGAATTCTTCCTGATTCTCAGCTATTGCAAGAAGCTGCTACCAGGTTTAATTACCTCCTAGGCTCTTGGTGCTGCACCTTGTCTGTGATGGAGCCATCCCCACTGTGCAGGGTGTAGACCAAAACTGTACTGAGCCCTCAGCTTCAAGGAGAGCACTTTCCAAGGAAATTCAAGAAACACTTGGAATGCCTCTGTCTATTAAAGAGTGACATTTAGTGTTGTACATTGAAATATGTTTAAAGTACCACACAGCATAAAGACCCTAAGGGGACCCATGAGCCAAATGAGATTTCCATGTCAGCACCAGTCACGACCTTTCCTTTACTGCATCTGCTTAAATACAGAAAACATGGTTTTGTTATAAAGTCAAGTCAAAACAGGGATTCAGAGTAAAATATAATATATACTTAGGGCTGCCCTCAGGGACCTTTTTAATGGCTTCATATAAAACAATATTCTGTTTACTGTAAGATATTTCTCTGCTGAGTACACCCTGCCCTCTCCTCAGTGCTCTGAGGGTCCCAGCAAGGTCTCCTGCAGCAGCTACTCTCTTCTAGTCCCTTTGCCATGGTAGCTGGGGGTCAACATGCAGGAAACCACTTGGCTACTACTTCTGCTGGCAGACCTGGTTCTGTGCCTGGTTTAATCCTTAAATTCTGTCAATCACAGAGATCAGGACGTGCCATAGTGGAAGGGTGGAGGATATTCAGGAAAGCTGGTGGCTCTGCACCTGGAAGGTTGAGGAGGTTTTCCCTGCCATTGCCACCCCAGCACTGGGAAAGGTTTTGATTCCACCCTGAGCTCATGCAAAACATCTGCAAACCTAATGTAAGAAGCTGCTGTTGCACCAGTGGCTGCTCTGGGGTCTCTGAGGGTGGTTTCCCCATGGAGCAGAGAGGCTCAATGGCAACTCTAGGTGTGATGCAGCCAGTGCCCCCAGGTCTCTTCCCTGCCTAGTGGGGAGCGTTTGCCACCCCCCTGCATCCACAGCAATTTCACCTTCTGAGCTCCATCTTGCTTCCAGGTTAATATCCAAGAAAGTAGTTCTGGGGGAAAGAGCTTTGGTGGAAATGAAGTTTGTGAGCCACAGCAGGAGGAGTAAGGCCCTGCCTTTCCAAACTAAAGCAAACAAAGTGCTAATTGTAAACTGTTTGAGCCTGGTATCCATAAAATGACTTGGTAACACTCTGCCTGAGGCACAAAAGACTGGCACGAAGTCTGTTCCAGGCCATTGAATTCCTGTCACAAGAAATCCCACACCCATTAATTACCCTGTGACAGGTGCAGTGTTTAAACCAAGGCACACCAGGGTTTGGGGCTCCTCTGTGACTGATGCCACAGTGACTGTCACAGGGCCCAGCCTGTGGTGAACAGAGGGAAACCTTCCTGCTCAGCATCCCTGTGAGCCACCTGGGCTGGGCATCCCCCAGGACTTGTGCTGCCAGGAGACCAGACCCCAGTGGGTGGAGGCTTTGGTCAGGGAAGGCTGTCTAATGGCTCAGGTCTTCTGCAGAGCCATGGAGATGGATCTCTGCCTCCCAAACACCTGCACCCCTCCTCCTGGCCTATGTATCAGAACAGCAGCTTGAGAGCAGCCTTCATGAGTGGCCTGGATTGTCTGTGCGTGAAGCCTGCTGTGAGGGGGATGGCAGAAGTCTTTTAGGCTTCTACAGTGGGAAGTCTACATGAGGCACAGGAGGAGAAGCCACAGAGACAGAAACAGTAGATTTTTTTTTTTTTTCTGTTTTCTGAGGTTGCAAGGGCTGCTGAGTTCATGCCTGCACTGGCATTGAGCATTCCAATAGCTGCTGGGTGCTTGGAAATGCTTCTGATGCCCCCCAATAAAAAAAAAAAAACAAACTAAAACCAACACTTTAGTGGGAAGACTCTTTGTCAAAAAACCCAAAGTACCTGTTATGCATTATTCAGCATTGTTTTGTTTTTAAAAAAAAAGTCCTGCAGCCAGGGCGAGCTGACACTGACAGAGGAGTGACTGCCTCTGCATCGTGCATAACAAAGGGCAGTCCCACTGCAAGTAGAGCTGCAAGCCAGCAGAAACCCTTTGGCCAGCCTCTTTGGAGGCAGCACAGCTCATGGTCTTCGGGAGAAAAGCCTAAAATCAGACTTTAAATCCATCTTAACCATTTAGCTAAGAACTTGATGCTCAAACAAGCTTCATGTTCTACAGCTCCTAGAGAGGAGGTGCTCAAGGTGAGCCTGGACTGCAAGGTCAGGGATAAGAAGGAAGATTTGGAGCCATCCAGGTTACCTGAGTTACAGACACCAGTTGTGGCACCTTGGCCTTGATACCTCTTGCTAGTCTCTCACTGCTGGGATGCAGGAGTGGCTCTGCCCTGCCCAGAGCCTGGGCTTCTCTGTTGAGTACAGGGCTGCCCAAGGGATGTGGGCTCTGTCTGATCCAGTCCCCTCTCAGTAACTGCCTGAAAAATCAGTGTGCTGCCCCGTGGGTGTATGGAGATGTTGATACTGAAAATGGGCAGAGATGTGCTGCTGTGTTATTGAAGCTCCAGTGAATGAGTCTTGCTGGTATCTGTAGCCCACTAATCAACCAACACTTCTGTGGAGACATGTGCCTGCTCTTAAAAGCAGCTAGTTAGGGTGGCTACGTTGTGAAATGTGCTAAAGTTCAGTAAATGATGCATTTAGCTACACAGAGTTTATACATCATGAATGATTTATTCGTTTATAAATACTCCAAACCCCACGTACATATTCTTGTGGTTGTTTAGTTTCTTGTAATTTATTGGTTCATTATTATTTCATATGCAAGTTATGTCATCCAAGAAGTTAATTTTTTTTTTTCCCCATCTGCTTTGTTCACACTTCTCAGAGCAGAGGAAGCAGACTCAAGGTGCAGCTTCCCTGTGCAGGGCTGGGCTCTGGGAATGTGTCTGGCTTTGGGTTGTTCTTCCAACTCTCCAACCTTGAATTGCTTTTCCTGAAGACCAGTGCCTTCCTCCAGCCTGTTTCAGGCCGTGAGGCAGCTGCAGGTTGTTGCTGTGTGTTGAGGACTGGTCTGCTATGAAGTGGCCAACCCAGCAACACCCCCACTGCCAGGCACCTCTGCTCTTTCTGGGGTCTGTCCTCTCTGTGCTCCTTGTTGTAGCTAATTAGTAAACAGATGACTATAATTGAGTTAGACTCAGAGACTTTCCCATTTACAGGTGAAATTCACCTTTAGGAATTTCTTTTTCCTAATAAATCTTTGCTTTATGTGCATTTAGAAATGGTCAGGAGAACCCAGAATCACCCAAGCACAAGCCAGGTGGTAAAAGTATCAGGAAAAGCACTCTGGATAGGAAAGCTGGAGGACAGAAAGAAGAGTTTGGACTCTGTGGCCCCTTAGACTGGAGTCCCTAGGCACTGCTGGGAGGGGACAGTACTGCCATGCTGCTGCAGCCAAGTGGAGGGGAACTGACACTGGCAATCCTTTCATGTACTGTTAGTGAACAGCCATCAGAAGACATTGACACTAACTGTGGGCCTTTTAAGAGTGTAATGTATTAGCAACTTGTCTCCTTGAAAGCTAATGACAAATGCCTTGTTTAAAAGGAAGATCAAAACATCAAGAAAAATTAGATTAAATGGTTATGAAACTCCCAGTGGAGGACGCATTTCTCAGAAGTATTCCCTGTTGAACCCTGGAAATCTGTAATTATTTCCCCTGCTTACTGCATTAGGGCTGGGAAAGTGTTTGCATTGCTTCAGCAGTAGCTGCAACCAGCTCCATATGCACAGAGGGCCCTGGCCAAAGGCAGTCAGGAGGATCAGCTCTTAGTGCAGGGCTGAGCAGGGTGGCAGTTGGGCACTGGCCACACAGATGGCAGCCTGTGGTTTGTAGAAGGCAGGAGCAATCTGTGGTCCCTCATGTAGCTTGGACCCTAGCCATCAAAATGGCATTTTACATCCAACTCTGTGTCAGGAGACTTCTGTGAGGGCAACACCCTGGTCCTGCTCCATCCACAGGAGTTGCCATGGCTTCCTGCTGCCTCTGAGCAGAGAGCACCTTGCCCTGTAGCACTTGGTAAAGGGGATTTCAATGAGTAGTGACTCAGAGCTGGCTAGGACCCATTTGGAGGGGGTTTGCTGGATTTGCAGAGGTCTAGGTTGCAGCCCAGATTTCTCTTTGCTCTGATGCAGCACTTGAATCCCCAGTAAGGCTTGTGTCTGGGTGCACATGTGGTCAGTGCAGCTAAAGCCTATCTTTCAAAGTAGGCAGAGAACAACCAAAGTTTGTTCAAATTTCACCTTTGCTAGAGCAAAGTCAATTAAAATGGTACATTCCAGACCTCATCTGAAGAGGATACTTTACATGGTTAATGATTTTCACTACTGACACACAGATCTCACTTGTAGTAGCATGCAATTGAGTCCCCAACCAAGCCTCATAAGACTCACCTAGTTATAAAACAATAATAATTCCACTTATAAATTATATTGATGTTTAAAGAAATGAAAGTTTTCCTTCTAAGCTTTCATTAAATAAAGAGATCTCTAGTTTACTGCTGCAAGTAACTGCAGTAACCATGGAGCTTAACAGTGAGGTTTTGCACAGAAGTTTAGTGATGTCACTTTGTCAAAGTCTTTTCCCCTCCAGAGGACAGGTGGGATCTTACTGAGCACTGCTGGTCTGCTCTGGGATAGAGATGGAGATGGAGAAATCTGCATGAGCTCTGTTCTGTTTGTAATCAAAGCCAGCTGAATTAGACCTTTTCTCTCCCATTTCTATGTACCAGTTTGAAGAGCTCAGATGAAAAGTGTTGCATTACACCAGCACCAATAAGTCACACTATCTATGTTGTGACACACAGAATGTTATTAATTGTCAATCACAAACCACCAGGCTTGTCAAGATGTTCTCTTCTGAACAGGCTGCTTTAGACCTGAAGTGATTTTTAATCAAATGTTAATAACACAGCATCTGTCAGTGGACCATTGGCATCATACAATAATAAAAAGTTAACATATGACATGGCAAATTCTAATGTTTTCATTTTTACTTCTTTCCAATTATCTGTGGAATTTCTGCCAGAATGAGAAGTGTGCTGACATTATTACATGCAAAACACACTGCTGAAAGATGAACATGTCTATTAAAGTCTGCATTCCACATCACACGAGCTCCCCAAAGCACCTTTTAATCTCCACTCTCAAGGCATTGCCAGCAGAGCTCTCCTGTGCCCGGGAGTGGGGATTGCTGCTTGCTGCTTCTTGCTGTGCTCTCTGTTCCCTTCCCCCAGCTCTCTTGCCACTTCAAGGCAGGGATGACCCAGGACCTGAAGCCACAGGTCTCCACTTGGCTCTGGTAGCATCTCCATGAGCCCAATGAGAGACCAGCAGGAGTAGGGAAGAGCCTCCTGTGCCTGCCCCTTCACTGTGGCCAGGGATGCTTTGAGATGCATTCACCTTGCCATGCTTCCCGCAGGATTCAGGTAAATGACCCTGGGAGTCCTGGTGGACAAATGCTGCCCTTGAGCCAGCAAGTGTGTTTGTGGCCAGGAAGGCCAGTGGTATCCTGGAGGACATAAGAAGACCTGTGGTCAACAGGTTAAAGGAGGTTCTCGTCCCAGTGTGCTCTGCCCTAGTGAGTCCACATCTAGAGTCCTGGGTCCAGTTCTGGGCTCCCCAGTTCAAGAGAGACAGGGAAATACTGTAGAGAGTCTCCTTCTCTGGACAGATTCTAAATCCACCTGGACATGATCCTGGGCAACTTGCTCTGGATGAACATGCTTAGGCAAGTGGGTTGAACTGGATGATCTCCAGACATCCCTGCTGCTCCCCAACATGCTGGGATTCTGTGAAATGTATTGCCTGCGTCCATGCCAGTCTGTGGGGCAGGCATCTGGCCAGAGCTCGCATAGGGGGCCACAGGTGGCCTTCCTCTGCCCTCAGCCACAGAGACAACAGGATGTGTGGCAGGGATGTCCCAGTCCTGGTGCCTGAACTTGCCTTTTGTGGTGCGTTATTGGTGCTAATAACTCCCATCAACGTGTTAATGCAGCTAGGGAGAGGCTGTGCTTCCATCAAATATTCATGGGACCCCAGGGCTTGCAGACTTCCAGCCCTGCTTCTTAGTGTGATTCCTCCCAGCTTTGGCTGTGCTGGAGGCACTTGGGAACATCCAGCACTTGGGAAAGTTTGTCTGTGGAAAAGTGAGGATGGGAGAAAAAGCAGGACTGGGATGGAACGCGGAGGTGCTGGGGCATGGGGCTTGGAACACCTGGCTGCTACCTGCCAAGCCAAAGACTTGCTGGGAGCCTGGGGATGGTGGCACTGTGGGTCCCCTAGGCTGGACCAGCCCTTACTGTCCTCACCCACGGCAGCGTCCTGCCAGAGTGTGTGGAGTTGTGAAAGCTTTGAAACCCTAACAGGAGAGCTCCGTACGGCGAGGAGCGTGATTATTATTAATGGTTTGTGTTACAGGATAAGCGGTGCATAACAGATCTGCTGCAATATCAACTCTTCCATCAGAAATTCATCATTTTGAGGACTTTGTCAAAAGTAGGCTGTGTATGCAGTGTATACAAATCTGTGTGAGCATAAAGCTATATGGAAGTCCCAAGTACCTGTATATTTAAAATACACTCAATTTCCTTTTCTAAATGCATTGTTTTCACTTGAATACTTCATAACATTCAATGGATTGCAGTTGCTTCGTCTATAGATTCAATTTGTGTCTCTGGACAGAGTTTGAATGGATTTATTATATTGAAATGCAATTTTGCAGACATAACCTTATATCTGACCCGTCATTACTTATAATGCTAAACTTTGATATGTTAATTCTGCCTTATGTTTTTATATATTTTACGACACTTGGCTTAAACATTTTTAATCTACATATTGGTTTATGTCCACCTAAATTATTGTTGCTTCTGGGGACAACGTGCACACAAGAGCTGGCAATTCATTATGCTGGCCCCGCTTAAATGAATTTCAAAAATTTAATAAAGTTCTCCCCCTCCTTCCATTGTGTTCAAAAGCTTCAGCATAAACACCAGTCCAGTGTTATCAAATCACAGAAGAGGAATAAGGTTAACCTCAAACAGCCCAGCCATGCCGCAGAGCCGGGGAAACGTCGCCTTTGATTAACGCTCCCCTCTAAAGCACCGCGTGCCTTCCCGCTGCTGCGCCTGCTCACCCGGATATTGATCTGCTCCCAAACCATCTCTCCCTCCCCTGATCCGCCTCAGAGTGTCACCACAGAGAGGCCAAACCGCCATGGCCATCATGCCACCAACGCAGGGTTGATACTGTGTGCTGAGTCAGCCGTGATGGGAATCATCGTGGTGACTATCAGCCGCTGGTGAAAGGTGTCCCCACAGTGGCACCGCTGGCAGTCGTGCTGTGCTGTGCCTTGGGCCAGAAGCACGGGGAGTGTGCTGCTGCCTTTGCTGCCTGCAGACTGTGGCTGCTGGTGAAGGTAACCCCTCTCCCACCGCCTGCTTGCAATGTTCAGCATTTTTGAAAGAGGAGCCAGGGCCCACCTGTGGAAGCTGCTGCTTGGAGGGACACCTGAGGGCAATCCCATAGGCTCAGAGTCAGCTTTGCTGAAAGGGACATCCCACTACCCAGGCAGAGCTCAGGAGAGGCTTCAAGTGTACCCATCCCCTGCCCGGTATGCCCCTCTGTTCTTTGGCCTTTTTCCTGCAACAATGTCATGAATTTTTCATCCTTGATGAACTTCAAAGTCTTTTAATGACTCTTCATGAAAAAACAGAGGGGCCAAAAGTTGAGCAAAGGGAGATGATTAAAGGACCTTATTAAAAGCAACCTTGTAGAATTCTCCACATGAAAGAGAGCGCCATTATGAGGGCTTATCCTTATAAATGACACTTCGCTTTTGCGAACATGCCGAAACCTGATTAGAGTGACAAGCACTGAGTGATACTGCAAACCTGTTAATAACATGAAAATTAGAAGAGGCTCATGCAAAGAAGGGAGATTAATTTAGCCCGAGTACATCTCGCGCAAATTGCAAAGTTGTGAATATGTTCTCAGATAATGAGCCTTCGCAGTCATCAGCTCACTTGTCATTTTCTGTAATTAATGTTAAGGAAGACTCCTTCCTGATGGTTCGTATTACTCATATACCAAGAAAATTTCTTCAGAGAAATAATTTACATTTATTATCATCGGTCTGTTTGTGTGGTTTATTTCGCTGTGGAGTAATTTATTGCAGCACCGTTTCACTTGCCTTGATTAGTCGCTCGTCAGCCTGAAATGTAATTTTTTTTTTTTCCTGATGGCAACGTCTGAAAATTGACAGTGGTGCAATACTCTTTTTAATCTGAGGATGTGTTTTCTTAACTTGAGTAAACTTTTGGGCTGGAAACTGAAGCTACTTCACAACTTGAATTGCTGTTAGAAACTCAAAGCACTCTGCTCGGTCAGGTTCACAGGCTGCATGCCAGACTCACCATCGCTCCCCTCTCTCTGCTTGTCTCTCTCTATATACCACACACAAACCACTCTATTCCAAGAACAACCTAGTTATTGGTTTATCTCTTCAACAAGCCTGGAGTCGCATCTGAAGTTCTCATTATCCTTAATCTCAAACTTCAGTTTGAATCTGAAGCCAACAAAATCAATATCAAATCTTATCACTCTTTCCCCTGGATTCCAACTCTTATTTTTTATTTGTTTTATTACCAACTTCTTAGTTTTCCCTTATCTTAAGAAACAATTTAATTTCCTGGCAGATGCAGCAGTTAAATTTTGCAGCACGTTCTTCTTGACCCTCCACTTGGCTGTGCTGGTGCACATGCCAGCCAGTGCAGAGCACAACGAGGAGGAGGAGGCAAATTCCTGGCAGATTCCAGGTGAATATGAGGTATTGCACTGATTTCACACCACTTTCCATTTTCTCATCCAGCGCAGGGCTTACTGTTTGTCCTGTCCCTCCCTGTGGCTCCAGGGCTGCAGTGTGTTGGCTTGGCCAGAGCCTGAGCAGCACTGGCTCTGCAGGCAGCTCTGTGCCCGGTGTGGCCACTCCTGCCATCAGCCCCTCTCAGGGCTGGGTGCCACATGGTTCCCCTGTGCTCCCAGCCACTGAGATCTGAGGAGTAAAAGTGTGAAATCCTTTTCCTCCCAAACAACACAAACGCAGAAGCAGTTAAAGTGAATTACTGACCTCTGAGCTGCAAATGAACCAAACATTACTGATTAGGGTTTTTAGGCAGAGATAATGATTTTTTTTTATTGGAGGCCTTCATTCTGAACAAGCCTCATGGAACACTCACTGTCTGTAGGCAGCCAGGGCCTGTGCCAGTTAACGGTAATCCATATTTATAAAACTATAGTCCATCAAAGGGGTATGAATATTTTAAAAGCCGTGGACAAATCAAATTGTCTTTGTCAAATTGTGCACTCCCCACATTGAATATATTTTATGATTCTTCCTAGCACAGGAACCAACGGGTTCCCTGCACCAGCTGAAAGCTGCCTGCCTAATTTTTGCTTCTGTAAACAGACAAGTCTCTGCTGTTTTAAGGAACTCAATGAGCTGTGGAGATTGACATTTAAGCCATAAAATTGTACTTTATTTGATGAAGTTAACAAATAATGTATGAAGTAGATTTATTTGATGTCTCTGTGAGAACTGGTTGGTTCATCCTTATAGAAACAAATTGACTGGTTTTGAAGGACTTTTTAAAGATGCTGGCAAAAAGCAGGATTGCTCGAGAAGATCACAGACAGCAGAATGAGCTCAGGGGCCCCCGGGCACTGGCAGAGGCTGCACCGCATGGTGCCAGCACACTGCCACCGAAAGGAACAAACCCACACAAGGGAAAGAGGACATTAATTGGGATGTAATTCCTGGTGGGCATCTATCAAGCTTCTCTTATCCTCCACACGCTCCAAAACTTGCATGTTATCAGTAGGCACAAACTTTTCCACTCTAGCAGCCCATGCTATGGGGGAAAAGAGGGAGTCAAAAGCTCCTGAAATCAGAAGTCTGCTCTGAAACTTTCTTTCCTTCTGCCACCTATATGTTTTATCTCATTTCAGCTCCAATACAGATGACATAATGTATTTATGATCCTGTAAAACCTGTGATCACAGAGGGCTGGCACTTTGTGGTTTGTGGCCAGTGAGACACATGTTTTCCACTGCCCCCAGCTCTGTGAGAGAAGGAGATGGGTGGGGTGGGGAAATGTGTGCTCTACACAGGGAACCATCACTGCTCCTCAGCTGAAGTTCAGGACTGTTGTTGCCTCTTACTGCAGGAACACTCCAAGCTCTGTGTCGTACAAGGAACATGCACAGTGCTACCTGGGACTGGTAGAATCACAGAATCAGTAAGGTTGGAAAAGACCTATAAGATCATCAAGTCAGCCCAACACCACCATGTCCCTGAGTGGCATGTCTATGTGATTTTTGAACCCCTCCAGGGATGATGACTCCACCGCCACCCTGGGCAGCCTGGTCCAATGCCTTACCACTTTCCAGTAATTTTTTTTTTTTCCTAATGTCCAATCTAAACCTCCCCTGGTGCACCTTGAGGCCATTTCCTCTTGCCCTATCACTAGTTACTTGAGAGAAGGGGCCAACACCCACCTCACTACAGCCTCCTTTCAGGTAGCTGTACAGAGCAGCAGATATGTTTTCAGATGTTACTGCATCATAAACATTAAAAAACTTAGAAACTTTTCTTAGACACCTGTTTAAAATGTTTCCCTTTGCCAACATCTGCACCTGTGCAGACCTGGGAGATAAGAACACTCCTTCTGCACAGCCCTTTTCAGGCTAGGGGCTGGCAGTGAGCAGAAGGTGGGAAGGTTGTTCCCCAACCCCGTTGCCTTAATCTGTGTTGGGACAGCCACGTTGATGGCAGCCACAAATCACATCATGACAGAGGCAAGTGCTTAGCATGGTTCATGCCAACAAATCAAGTAGGGAGCAGCAAGGTAAAGCAGGAGTGAGGAGTGGGGGGACGGTGATGAAATCCTGGTAGTGATCGTATTGCAAGTGTCAGCCCAGGAAATAAAATGCTGGCACAGAGGCAGGCCTCACCTCTTCTGTCTGAATTTAACAGCAAAAAGTTTTGCCACATCTATCTTGTGATGTCAGAGAGACAGGCTGATAGCGCAGAGACAGCTGAGACAGCGCTGGGTTTAGCAGACAAATAAATTTGAGAATCATCTGCATAGAAATGGAAAGCTACTCCATGCTGATGAATAATATAACCCAGTGGCAGCATATAAACACAAAATAACAACGGGCCCAATATAGAGCCCTGGGGAACCTTGGAAACAACTTCACTAATGGAAGATGAAAAATCACCCATCGAAACAAAATGCTGTCTATTTGATAAATAAGATTTGAACCGACTGAGAGCAGTATCAGATAAGCCAAGCAAGCTGCTCATGTGACGATCCAAGGGGATACCTTGAATAGCAGCATCAAGTGACAAAGACCTAACGGGGTGAGAACAGATCCCAAATTAGGGCTAAAATAGGAGTCTGTTGGGGGCCCTCTTGCTGAATCAGGCTCTCTCATTTGGGCTTGACCAACTTACCACTCAAGCAGTCTTATGGGAAAGGAGCCCAGTGGGGGTGGCATCAGCAGTGGTGCAGCACCAGGAGCCAGAGCTGCTCTGCCCAGGTGGCATGGATGCTGCACGCATGGACTGGCTCCTTGTGCTGCTCCCAGGAGTGCTGTGGCTGTGGGAGCTCTGCTGGTTTTTAGCTGTGAGAAGTGAGGAGGGAGCTGTATCTAGAAGAGCCCTGCTCTGACTGCCTTGCCCAAACAGCAGGCAGGAGCTCATGTGCTGAGATGAACTTCTCTTTGTCACATGTGCCGCTGCTTTGCTAAAGCTTGGCTGCTTCTATGCTATAGGAATAAATCTGATCCTGGATCAGGAGTCTCTCCTTTGCTCATTTCACTTTTGAATTTGAAATTGTTCCCTCCAATTTTGTGGCAATACTAAATAAAATGAAAGGTAGGTGACAGGTCTTGGACTGCAAAAGCAGCAAATGCAAAGTTTTGGGAAGCCTTTGCAGGGATGTTCTAAACAGCACTGCAGAATACATCACTGAATCTGAAGCTTTCTGGTGAATCGTCAAGAAGAAAAGAAAATGAATCACTGAGCTCCAGCAATTGCTGCTGTCACAGGGGATCTGCCAGCTCCCCGCATTCTGGTGCTGCCCTGCCCAGTGTCTGGCCACTGCTCAGTTCTGCTTGTGCCATCCTTGTGGTGTGTGTAGCACCTAGTCCAACCTACACCAGGGCTGCTCCCAGTATTTATTTTCATGTTCAGCAGTGGAAATTATTATGTTGTAAGACAATTCCTGTGCAAAATTCATCAACCAGGAGGCTCCAGAGCTGGGGTCTGGTCTTCAGCTTAACAGCTAGGACAGCCTCACCTGTCTTATCCTTGGTCACTCTGTACAGGACTCTGACAGTTCCAGGCCTCTCAGCAGAGTGGGAAATGTCCATTGACAGCCACGAACTTGTTAGATGGGATGGCAGTGAGGGTGGAGCTGAGGAGTTGAGGACAAGTATGGCTCACCAGGGGAGCAGCACACATGACAGCCTCATGCCACATGCTGTTTTCTGAGCCTCCACACCCTCCCCATACTGACTCCATGCCAGTCTCAGCTTTGGGGTTGTTTTTAGTGTTTGCTGTAAAAAAAGGAGAGCTTCTAATTCAAGAAAAAAGCCACTGGATCAGTCTAGCTCTTGGCATTTTCACCACCCCCATGGTCCCTGGCCCAGTGAGGTGCACTGCTTCTAAACAATGACATTGCCTGAAAATATATTAATAATTCTGCCAGCTGCATCAACGTCACCCACCGGACTCTAACAAATTGACACCTTTTTAGCTGAAAGAAATCCTTATTAGTTTTCCTTTTGATGGCTTTTCCTGGAATAACTATAAATTATGTTTATTTCACATAATTCCTCCTGTCAGTAGTTATAAATAACTAGTTCATACAGAAATTATGATTCTGGCCTGTATATGTGTGCACCTTAAACATCACACTGCAGCAGAGAGGGGGGTAATGAATTGCCCGAGTTTGCATTGATGGACCTTTCTAATTTAAAGAGTGACTAAAAATGTATTTGCCAACAGTCTTCCCATCTTGGTTTTTTACCACTTTAAATACCAACAGCTCTATTGTATCAGCCTTTTTTCATATAGCATTTTTCATACAGTGCATCTCAAAGCACTTTACGGGGCAATTAATTACCTGGAGGAGAGTGACGGGATGCAGGCGGCGATGACGGCCATTATGCAGCCAGCAGCCTTCCCCACGCCGCGCTCCGCATTTGCATGGCTGTCATTTAATTTGTGGTGGTATTAATGGGAAGAGAGAGAGAGGGGGGGAGCAGGGTGGGAGAAGTGCTGGAGTGGCCGCTGCAGCTCTCCTGTCTGACTCCTCCATGATGGACTGCACAATGTGGCTGAGGAGGGATTGTCCTAGCATAGGACAGGGCAGAGGCAGAGAGGATCTGGCTCTGGGGTCTCCAAAGCGGTGAGGGAGCTACTGGGCAGGCACAGATCCCCACAACATCCCTGAATCTTCAGGGTAAAGCCCATCAAAATGACACTGCCTGTCACTGGGATGCAGATTCCTTCATTGCTGGGGGAAATTCCAGTGGTTCCCATTTCTTTTTTCCCAAAACAACTCCTCCTCCCTACAGTGAAAATAGCTCTTTGGTTCTCCTGGAACGCTGAAACTCTTCCATTTTCCTTTTGGGGGTGTAGCTTTTCTGTTCATATTATAAGCATATAAAATATGTCTTTGGTTTATTTTTATTTTAAATTTATTTTATTTATTTTATTATAATTTTATTTTAAATTTATTTCATTTTAATTTTTTATTTTAAAATTATTTTA
>WBNM01005719.1:215650-233150 GCA_013399055.1 Ramphastos sulfuratus
TTTATTTAATTTTATTTTATTTTATTTTTAGTTTATTTTATTTTTAGTTTTATTTCTTTTATTTTATCTTATGGTAGCAGAGAACCTTCATCACCAAGGTCTGGAATTTCAGTGTAAATATATTTGTTTTCAGTCTCAGTCAACTTGTGGTTCAGTGACTTCACTTCACGGTTTTAAAAATAAAACAAAGAAAAAGACTGTTTGAGCAATAGAAAGTAAATCTTTGCCCAACAACATTGAAGTATAGGCATAATATAAGTGGAAATGTTGTTTTAAGACTAATTATTGACATTTTTAACCACCTTCTACACAAGAGTTTCACCTCAAAATAAAAAAGTCAATAGCTTTGCATACTGACAACCATCAGTGATCAACACTTTCTGGTATGTAAAAAATGCACACTGAAATTTATCCCTTCCCAATCTTTCTGAGTGCCCTTTCTTGCCACTGCAGCACCATTTAGCCAAGCTGCGTAAAATCCACCCAATCAATATCAGCATCACTCAAATTTTCAAACATTGGAGGAGTTTCTTGAAGGTTTTTGTCCATATGTTTTCATTACAGTTGACTGGATAATTCATAACAAATTGTTGAGACAACACAATTCATCTGGTTTCTCCCCCCCCTACACACACATCCCCTGTCTCCAAGTAGGCAATGTGATCCTTCATTCTTTCTTTTTTTTTAACTACAGGATTTCTCCTGAAAATAATTCTCTCTGAACCTAAAATGTCATGGGCTGATGATCAAGGCAAAGGATAACTTATCTTTTATTAACTTGCTGGCTAGTTGTTAAAAGTGAACTTGCTTTTGGGCACAGACTGACCTGATGAAGAGATCATGTCTCCAAAGCTTGTCCACTTTGCCAACAATGCTGTTTGGTTTAAGAACTCCACCTGCAGGCTTCACTTTTTGAGATGAAATATGCCATCTTTGCAAAGATGTGCACCATTCAAAATTCAATTTCAGTAAATACTTTAACATCTAAGCTTAATTTATTTTTTAATTTTTTAAAGAGAACTCTAAACCAGTGAAATCAAAGCAAACTTGTGGGTTGAAACCAAGAAACCTTTCATACCCCATTTATCCAGAAGCCCTTTCATCTTCTGGACTTTACTGGCTTCCTGAGGCTGGCTGTGTTGAGGTGCTGAGATCTTTCCAAGCAAAAAGTGTCATAAAAACACCAGGAACTGACTGGTAGAGGGCAAGTCCAACTGTTTGCTGAGTGACTCCAGAAAGAAGTTTGTCACATGACGAAGCTTGCACTGTCATAGCTGCAGAGGAGTCTAATTGCTCAGGAACAGGCCAGAAAAGCTGAAACTGGAAGGAAGGGGAGATGCGTGCTGTGCTGAAGGTCACTGGTGACCTGGCTTGCAGCAGCAATCAATCAGGGTGGTTGGAAGCTCTGCAGAGAGCCTGGCACGGTGGAGCCTCCAGCAATGGCTCACATGGATGACTCCAGGATAGCTACTGGGATGGCCCATTAGGCAAGGGTTCCCATACTGGGTTGCAGCAGTTAATTAAGTAGCCAGAAGGATGCGGGACATAGAGCTGCCAATAAGGGGAGAGAGGGTGAGGGAAAGCCATCCAGCTGATGCCTGAGAGGAGGTTGGTGTGGCTAGGGAGTACCCAGCAAAGTAAGCACCTTTGAGTGGCTGCAGAGCTCTTGGGTTCACTGAGCTCCTGCATCCAAATTGGCTGCTGACAGCCAAGGTGTGTGGGCTCAGCATGCAGCAGCTATTCCACTGTCCTGATCTCTTTCAGAAGCACCAGCTGTTGTTTCATCTATCTTTGTGGCCAGCAATCTGCTACTTGAATTGATAGATATCATCCTCCTAAAAATAGCAACAACAGATTTCAACCTTTCCTTGGTAAAAAAATGGTATGGGTAATAAAAGTGTCCCACTGAGCCCCGACACCCAGGGCAGATACCCCATCTCCCCTGCCCCAGAGAGTAGCTATGTGACCACCCCATCAATCTGTGACGTGAGAGGAGCCTTGTGGTTCCCTCCTTTGCTCGGGATTCATCTAGGCACTTGGCAAAAACAAGGACAGGGAAGCTGCTGATGTCCTGCCCACCGGGGGCTCCCCGGCCCCGCTGCTGGTGTTGCCAATGTAGCTGAGCTCACCAGGAGGGAGGTTGTGCAGCGGAGAGCACAGGTGGAAGCAGTGTCAGAGTTTGGAGAGCTGTCACCGCTCAGCGTGGGCAAATTGTTGGTCTGCATGGAAATCAAACAGCGATGGATGGGCTCGCTCAGCTCCATCGATCCCCTCCGCGCAGGCGATACTCCCTGTCATGCACACCTGCCTTGCTCCTCCTGACTACTTAAGCAGTGGGGACTGTGAGAGAGATGCTCCAAATACAAGTCTGAGACAACCATTACATGCTTCTGGGGCTCTTCCTTCCCTTGCCCAAGGCATATCACAAACTCCTCTCCCAAGCAGTTTGTCTAGCAGTCAGCAAATCCCAGGTCAGATGGAAACTCAGCCCCACTTGCAACAGGCAGTGCCTTGGGTGCCCTTGGGACAAGCACAAAGCCAGTGCCCTTGGGACAAGCTCCTCCAAAGTGACATGCTCTTGCTGATGCACTTTCTCTCCCCTACCCAGCTCCTGCTCCACATGGAGAATGCACATGGAAAGCTGCAGTGGGCGGAAAACAAAGGGCTCCTGCACTTGGAGCCATATGGGTCGCACATCCATACAATACACAATAAACAACACATCTTTCAGTCTGGGGCTGTTTGAAACCTTCCGACATATGTTCTGCTAACAGTTTAACAAATTGATTGCTAATGTTACCCTGCTCCCAGATCTGGTGTAGTGTGCAGGAGGGGAAAAAATACCCCCAAAACAAAAGCATTCCTACCTTAACAGAAATTCACAAGAAAAGCTATTAGAGAAGGCTTCAGGATGCCTGACAGGAGAGAATTTCATGCCAATTTGTGTGCTTGTTGGGAAAATCATTTATTAAAAAGAAGATATACCTTCATGTTAGTGAGATGAGGGTGTAAAACTGAGCTGGGTCTCCCACTGCTTCAGCTCTATAACTCAAGTTATATTCATCAGAGGCATATATTTAAATCATAGCTTACTTTGCTTTGTGTTCTGAAATTTATTAGCCTACTACTTAAATGTTTTATTCATTAGGCCATGTAAATAATGCATGGTTGTTTCCATGGCAATTTAACCCCTTCCCTCCGGGACACCTGCAGATTTCCCATCTCATGTCCCTGCTTAATTGCCACCGTCAGATTTGCTGCTTTCTTCATGTTGAGGCCATGGCCATTTTTCTCCTTTTTGTGGCAAATTCATTAGGAGGAAACTTTTCCACTGACAAATAAGGCATACTCCAGCACAAAGAGGGAAAGGATTGTTTGCCAGATGATTTAGCAGAGTTTGGGCATAGGCTAATGCTTCCAGTTTCTGCTTTTCATGAGAGTCTTGTTGCACCAGGCTGTAGCTGGTCCTGGCCTGATGTCAGTCCTTCTCCTTCTGGGTCCCAGGGACACCTGTGGACAACAGTGCTGCAGGGAGGAGGCATCACTCCGCTCTGGGCACACATGGAGAGGCCATTCCTAGTGGTGAGGCTCTTTGGCAGCATCCAAGGACCTGGCTTTCTTGGGGATGTGGCTCTGGCTGAGGGGGCTGTCAGCCCAGGCCACCTTGGAGGCATTCTCTGGTGGTAGCACTGGGGGCCACAGGCTACAGCACTCCAGCCCTAGAGTCTCTGGCCACACAAGTGGCTGCAATGGAGACACCAGTAGCCAACAGGAAGTTCAGTGGCTACTATCAGTGGCCCACAAGGTGGTCAGGACCCCTCCTCCATTGTGTTCTGCACATTGAATAGCCACACTCTAATGAACATTTAACAGTTAGATAGGATGCAATTTAAAACTGTTACACACTCCCCCACTTGGAGAACAAGGCTCACAGTCCCACCTTATTCTCTCTCTCTTATCAGCAGGCAATGCTCCCAAACACACATTCTAAGAAATGAAAAAAAGTTCTCAGATTGACTAAACAGGGAGGAAAGGCATAAACTGTTCTGTTTCTGTGTCCTATGCTTTTCATTACTCATCTGTAACCTATCTTCTAAAACCTCTTACACTAAACAGGACATCCTCTTTGGTTTACAATGATAAAACCTCCCTGTGGTTGTCTCTGGAGTGGTGCACTTGCAGTTACACAGACCTCTTTATAGCAGCAGTAACAGCCTGGTTTAATTTACACCAGCAATACGCTTGGTGCCTGCTCCTTTCCTTTGCCTTTCTGTGACCAGGCTGCCCCCAGGACTGACCTAGGAAGTCTCCTCCCCCAGAGTGAGAATGCTGCATCCCTGCATCCACTACATCTGCTGCATACACAGCTGGGTGCTCAACACTGCTCCTCAGGCAGCAGCTCAAATCCACCAGCTCTGCATTTAAGAAATAGGTTGCCACTTGCCTTGTGTCAGCCCAAGGAGCCCCTAGAAGCAGCCCGTGTGGGTGCCCAGCCTTTGTCTCTGAACCAGAACCTGTAGGTGACAATGAGATTTAGGAGCACTTCAGGAAGAGAAGTAGAATTTAAAATAATCTGCATAGATTTGACTGAAGTCTGAAACCAATTAGATGTAACTCAGTAAAGACAAGCATGGAATGGTTCTACATGGAAGAGGAAAAATCAAATCCAAATGCAGTGTGTGGAGTGCTGCTTGAGTCAGCAGAAGCCAGGGAGGATCCAGGGTTTGCAGTAACCACTGCATCTGTTGGCAATGTGACACTCTGCTACAGATCCCATGCTAGGAGGCAAGGAGAACATATTCCACATTTCTAATCTGAGAGGACATTCAGAGTTATGTCTTACAGAGGAGGGCTCAGCTTTCCCCTTTAGAGGGAAACAGAAAGTGAAAGAGAATCCAGCAGCACACAAACCCAAGAGGTTTAGAAGATGCAACACATGGTGGAAAGCTGGTGGGACTGGAATTGCTTAATGCAGAGCAGAGAAGCTCTGTTCATTAAAGTCCATGAGCAGACAAAATTTTGGTGCAAAGAATATGGTTACCCTTTTCTGTAAAAGGAAGGACAGAAATATTGTGCTGAGCTTGCAGAAAGTTAATAGTCTAGAGCAGATACCAGACTATGGACAATCACTGGAGGATTTTGCAGAGGTGTCAAAGAAACATCTGCAAGGAATTATCCAGGACTATGAGACCCTGCTTCACTGCAGAGATTGATTAAGTTATCTTTTGAGGTCAGTTACAGTCCTAAATGTCTGTTTTGGTTTGGTTTTGGTTTTGGTTTGGTTTTTTTTTGGTTTTTTTGTTGGTTTTTTTTTTTTTTGGAGGGGGGGCAGTGTTTTTTAATAAAAAATTATAATGAATGCCCCTAATTCAGGAAAAGAGATAGTTAATGTCCTACAAATGTGAAGGTGCATGAAGAGGTGCATGAAGTAGAGGCTTTCCAGCCCAACAGCTCAGCTCAGGCTGTTCAACAAAGAACAACCTGTCTTTGTTCCACAGGTCAGCAGCAGCAGACAAACTATAGTTACTATTGCTGCTCAGCTGGAAGAACATCTGGAGGGAAGCCAGGACTTGATCTCCAAATCAATCAGGTCTGTTGCACGTTCCAGTGCTGTCTGCCTGGTGACACAGCAGCACCTTCATGCTCAGAAATCCAGGCCAAGAGTCACCCTTTGTGTTTCTGCCAAAATGCCATGTAAGGCCATAAAGCAAACTTCCCAGAGCATGGGATAACTATGGGCAGCTTTGACAGGCACGCCTGAGCTACAGGCAATGGAAGGATTCAGTCTCACCATTGCAGATCTGATTATTTTTAAAATGTAATCATCCTACCAGAATCTTTTCCATATAAAATACAGCCAGGAACCAGGTAGAGGTTAGGAGAGAGAAATCATCAAGCTCCACAGATCTGAATAGCTGAGATCAATCACCATGAGCCATGGAGATGAGATTTGGGACAACAGCTCCACACAGGCCTTCAGAGGCTTGTAGATCTGCCCAGCCATGCTCTCGTCCATGATGGATGGTAGGAGAGGTCTGCTTTTCCTTAGAATTGGCTTTGACTTAATTCACTCTCGGCATGGAAGGAGGAAAACAAAGGATGAACAATCAGATTTCCCATTTAGCACCTGGTTCTTCCATTGCTGGGCTCCTTCTGGGCACTCGGCTCTGCCATGGCTGTGCTGCCACAGTGGCAGACGTAACCTCTGCAGTATCAGTTGCCCCAGAAAGGCTGCCCACAGCCCCCAGCAGCTACTGCAGGCAGGTTGGCAAGTCAGAGGGCTGCTGGACCATGGCAGCTGCACCCACAGCAAGCACCTGAGCTGTGCCAACCAGCTTGACCTCTGCAAAGTCCCAGCTTACAGGAGCTCATCCTGTCCCCTGAGATGCCATGGGAAACTATCAGCCTTCTTCTCCAACAATCCATGTATTTTCTTTCTTGATAGTTTCAGGAAGAATTTACATCTTGCAGACCCTTGCTGTGACCTTGCAGACCCTTGCTGTGCTCCCATCCTCCACAGTGCCCACCAGAGCTGACAGGCTGCTGCTCCCGTGCCCCAGCGCTTGACTTCTTCTTAAGGCAGTCTGCCCAGAAAACCATTTATCTCTGTCTCAGGTTCCCTCCAATTTCTGTGAATTTCTGTGGCTCTTCTACAAACATCTGCCCACCATCACCACCATCCCTTGAAGCTGCTGTGCCAGGGTGAGCACAGAGGCAGGTGGTCCCTGGCTAGGGGGCATGAATTCCTGTGGGTGCAGCACCGGTGTCAGTGTCAGCATTGGGCTGTCACTTATGCTGAGAGGGAGGCATGCTGTGTGTCACCAGAAGGCCTAGCAAATTCATTGATCTTCCTGAGAACATCAATCTGTCTTTCTAATACCACAATCAGTTGTCTCACAGAACAATTTGCTGAGTGTCAACACTTGCAGAAATGTGTTTGCTTCCCTCCTGGCTCCCCACAAGCAGAAATATCCTCGACAGCATTCACCGGGTGCTTGGGGCTGGGGACCCTCCTGCTTCATTTCAAAGCGTGAAGGTTGAGCATTGAGGATGAGTCATTGGCCTCTCTTCTGTGGAATGGATTCTGAAAGTCAGCACCAGCGGAGAGGAGCTGTTGTGACAGCAGCTGATGCCACCTGCAAACAGCATGAGGGTCCCACTGCTGCTGGTGCAAGTGCTGGGCACGTCCCCGTGCGGCTGCTGCTGGCACATGCTGGCCTGCAGCCAGGCTTCCACAAAACGTGGCAGGCTAAATACAGCTAAGGAAAAGTGCCAACCGAGTTTATTATATTGCAACGTCTGCTCCTGCAGTCTGTCATTTACTTCCTTACCAGCTATTTTCTGGAGAAGTAAGCATGTATTAAGTTTGCAGGACATAACAAACCTTGTGATGCCAGGCTCCCGAGGCTGCTATTAGCTGGAGAGCTCCAGCCAGCACACAACGTAACTCATGTGGTTCAAATGAAGGTATTTTATTAACAAGGCCATGTTGATTGCCTGTTAAGTAGCTCTGTGTTAATAACCCACTGTGGATGCCCTTCTCAGGAAGCTATGTTGTACTTCTGCAGCTGCTCCTCCAAGCTTGAACACCTGAAGACGTCATCTGCTCACTGCCATGTCCCACCTTGGAAAGCTCCACAATGCTCCCAAAGACACCATGGCATCAGCCTGAGCCTCCATCACCTTGGATCTGTCAGGACAATGCAGCAGTTTGTTTCCTGCACTGTAATGTGCTGAGCACAATCTGGAAGGAGGACAGAGGAGCAGAGATGTTCCTTCTCTGCTTTGGAGGCACTCGTCCTGAATTCACTGCCCAAAACATATGACAACAGTGTCCCTTTCTTCTGCACCTCTGTATGTGATGATGGCACCTTGAGACCACAGCAAGAGCTCAGAGCTGGTGTCCTCACATGAGCTGGGCTTGGTTCTTCTCTCCTTGAGAGGTGCTGTCTAGTTTTTGTGTGCTGCTGGTCCATAGAATTATTCTGGTGGAGTCTGTCCAGTACTTCCCAAGGGAAGTGGGGTCCTTAGCTGGGGCTCCTGCACCACTGGGCAAAGGGCTCTGCTGTGGCTGCCTTGGCAATGCTGCCTGTGCTGCTGCCTGCAGGTCCTGACTTCAGAGCCCACATGTGGTGAGGGTTCTGAGCACTGGGCTCAAGAGGCCAGCAGACATAGCATCCCCTTGTAGCACTCACCAAAACATGGGGAGACACAAGCTCCGTTCTGCCATTAGAGATAACTAATGTGCACTGCATGCTCCCATGCCACATGGGTTCCTTGTGCCACCCTGCCACAAGGCCTTGGCCATGGTTCACCTCAGAAGAGATCTCAAAACCCATGAGAGCCATAGGACCTTGTCCACCCTGATGCCCACACAGAGCTGAGGCAGCACTGCTCTCCTGCCTGCCATTCATGCACTGGTCACTGACACTACTGTCCCTAGCCCTGCATGATGTCCCTTGCTGGGAAGAAAGGAACAGAACTTTCACTCCCTCAAGAGGACCCGAGGAAGGTGTTGGCAGCCTCTCCACTCCTGCTGTGCACCCCAGGGAGTAACTTATTGCTGAACAGTTCTTAGAGGATTTGGAAAAACAAGCAGTTACACAAAGGGTTAACAGTTTATTATATTTTTTTCTGAGTGATTTTATCACTGTCGTTAGAACATTCATTGAACTAAGTGAGAAATCCATCAAGACGTGACAGCAATGTGCAGACTAATGGCTGTTAGATGGTAATAATTTTTAATATGATTTTTATTTCACTTAATTTCATATGTGCTTGACAAAAGGTCCCGTGTCACTAGGGAGCTATGTGGAACTGGGAATACGCTGATGTGAAGGTCTATTAAACCAAGTGTTTCAAGTATTTTTGAGTCCTAACTTCAGAATTCCAGAGAAAACTCCAACATTTTAACCTTTTTTGGCAAGAAGTCATAGAAACAGCAGGAAAACACAGAGTGCCAGCTCCACGGGGCAGATCATCCTTATGTGTATGCTGTGTGTTTCGCAGCACAAGCTCACTCAAATGCCTGATGCAGAGACTAGCTGACTGCTGCATCCTGGTAACTCCTCTTGCTTGGATATCCTCACAAGTTTGCCCACAGCAGGGCCAGGGCCAGCCTGGTGAAGGAAGAGTCCAGAAACCCCTGGGAGGCAGCTCTGCCCAGCGTCAACTTCTGTGTCTCTTATTGCTGCAGCAGGGTGTAGAATATAACATTTGTAAAGAAGTTTGTGATCAGCTGCTGGCAGACACTGCTGCAAATTAATACTTACTATTGCTGCCAATAAATCCTGTCATAGGCTCACAGAACAGAAGTAGACAAGGCTGCCACTGAAACACCACAGATTCCATCTGAAACTGCACATCAAAGCTACTGCAGCTGAGATCTAAACCCAGCTTCACTCAGCTGCAATCCTGAGGAAGTAGAACCACATCTTCTTTTGGATGTCTGAACATATACCTTGTCCATCTCAGAGTTTTGGAATTTGAAGCAAACCTTGATTTCCAGAGGAGATGCCCTTGATAAATTGTTTTGTTGTTTAGTGTGGAGCCAGACTTTTCTTTGGGGCATTAATGCTGGCACCTGGTAAGGTCAGAGTGTATTTGGACAGCTGGAGACAAACTCGTAGCCTCACCTCCACACCAGCCACCTGCAGGGAAAGGTGTGACAAGGACTTTACTAATGCACATCACAGCAGTCAAACGTATCTTACCTGGAGCCTGGCATGACTGTGCTCCAAAACAGAACATTGAGGGAGGATCTGGTGCAGTGGGGAAGAGCAGAACCAAGGGTGCTTGAAGCATAGGTGGTGGCAGTGCTGGAAATGGTCAAACACTTTATTTCTAAAATAAATACATTTTTAAAATGTGACTTAGCCAAGGACTAAGTCCCCACTGCAAGGAACTAGGCTCTGAATCCTCAAAATATTTTAATCAATTCACTTTTGTACCTTCTTCTAACATCTCTTCCAAAGATGAAGTCTCCTCTGGTACCCCAGAGCTGTGGGAGCTCCGTGAGCTTCGATACCCATGGGAGGAGCAGTTCATGCAGCTGATGTGTCAGGCCAGGAGTGCAGCAGGACTGGCCACAGGACATGCAGGTGGGGAGCCTGTCAAAGCCACACATGTACCCTGGAAAAGCCAAGCACAGTGTGTCAGAGCTCCAGAAGACCCCAATTCATCTGCTTTCCTAAACACAATATTGCTCTGGTTGCTGCAAATTTAGCAAATCTTCTCATCCATCATCTTAATCCTGGACACCAGAATTCAAAACAGGGAACAGAGACCCAGAAAGACTTTCCCCCACAGATCATGTTATAATTAATGCTGGGAGACCTGTGAGCACCTTACACAATGGCAGAGCCCCTCAGTATGAATTACAAGAACTCAAAAATATTGCTGTGCCTTTAAAATAGAGGAGGGGTGGGGGGTGTGTGCACGTGTGCTTAAATATATAATATATAATATTTGTAGTAAGAGTCAAGTATGGAAGCTATACATTCCCCTGATAAATGGGAGGCTTAATAGAAAAGCCTGAGACAGATAGATTTTACACGGTATGACACTGGTTTAAGGAAGCAATATCAACCATTGTTTAATGTAATAAAAAGCCAGAGGTGTAAGAAATGATGGTAATTCTATTGTAACTGAACTTGAAGATCCCTGTCAAATATGAGTGTGAATGTGGCAGTTATTTTAGGTATGTTTGTAATCTTTGCAGGCGTTTTGTCAAGGAGGCACTGTGATATTAGTAAGAGTGCACAAAGGCTCGGCAATGGTGTCATGCACAATTAATGTCCCCAGGTAGCAACTCCATTAGTCTTATGAAGTGAGCTCACAAATGGGAATACTAATGGGGACGCGCCTTGGGGCATTTGCTGAGCTTACTGCTAGTTTATTTCATACCCTTTATGCTCAACACAAAATTTACCTAGCCTGGTTTTAAAATGTGTCTCATTACACAGGCAGCATCCTTTTACTTCAGTGCTTCCCTTTTAACATGCAAGATTTGCAATTCTAATCATATCGAAACCTGAGTACTCTTGCTAAAAGGGAAAAAAAAAAAAAAAAAAAAGGATAAATATTTGGAAAAAAATAATCTTACAATAAAGACTGTCTGGGGTTTTAATCTTCCCTGACAGGCTTTTTTCCTATGTACACACTGCTAGCACATGTGTTCCTGCTGCTGCAGAGACTGGGAGCTGCAGGCGGCGCAGCCGGTGGCAGCGGATTTGGGGTGTGGGATGGGGACTTTGCCTCCAGGTCCTGGGTGTGCATCATGCTGAAGGAAGATGCCAGGTCTGGGATTCTGTGCTGCCTGAGCTCTGCACTGCAGAAGACGTGGAAGGAAACAACAGCTTCTGGGCTGGGGCTGCCTTGGAAGATGCTCATCGGCGGGATCAGGGAGGATGTGGGTAGTGTCCAGGCAACCTTACCTGGGGCAAGGTCATTGTTATCCCAAGATGTGTGGCATGGAAGGGAGTTTTTGCTGTTACCCATATGATTTCTGTCTTGCCAGTTTCCATGCTGAGATCTTGTAAGGAGTAATACTCAAACAGTTAAAATGCTGTCACTTCCTGCCTCCAAAAATTGAATGGCTAATTTATTTTAAAGAAAGTAAATCTTTTCAGCAAAGAAGCTTTGAAATTAATCTGGAGTGAGAACAGAAAGGTGAGAGTCACATTTCACCCTTCTTCTGTTTCCCTCCTTACCCCTTCTCCTTGGCCCAATCCCAGCCACGCAGCACCCACATCTCATCCCTTTGTATGCGGCTGTACCCTGTGGCATGGGTAAGAGTGAGGCCTTGAAGGAGTAGGCTTGCAGAAAGGACCTCCTGCCCACATTGCTCCTGGCTGAAATCACATCCCAAAGGATAAACTGCTATGTTTGCTTTCAGAGAAGCAGCTGAAATAGTGATAAATAACAAGCTTTTCCTTAAACAATCCAGAGAATTTGGATTTAAGTCCTGCTCTGTCACAGGTCTGTGTGCTTACCCAGTCCTTTCCCTGCATTCCTCTGCCCAAGGCACAGGAATGCAACCTGCTCCCCTTCCAGGGGCTCAGAAGCCTCCTCTGCCTGCAGCAACCACCTGGGAAGGGGCATCTCCTACCCTGGCAGAGAACTGCCATGTCACCAAGGTCACCCACTGAATGCCACAAGCCTGGCAGAGCAATAGACCCTGGCAGGGTCAGAGTGTGGAGCAAATTGCAACAGCTTAAAAACCTGTGCACCCCAATGGTCTCAGTTTGGAAAGCCAGGCTCTGCTGCCACAACCTGTGTGCCTGGGAAAACAGGATCCATTCCCAATACCAAGCATCTCCTGATCAATAACCTGATTGGAGATGGCCACAGCAGTGCCCTGTGGCTGTGCAGCCTCCCCAGTGGACCTGCAGCTGGGCTGGAGGAGCAGCTCCCAGCACCAGCTCTCTCAGCACCAAAATGCCAGATGAGCCCCACACAGATTTATTTCCAAATCCTGACTCAATCACAGTATTGGATTTGTAATCACAGGGTCCAATTTTAGTGGAATAAATATACTAACAAAACTAATAGTTTGTTAGCTGCAAGGTAGGGACAATCAAAGTGTCTGCAGTGAAATACACGGCTCCTCAGGAGAAACCCCTACATGAAAAAGACATTTAGGGTTTTATTTTTTAAAATAAATATATAGTGTGGTGTCAAGCTGTTTCCAGAGCATGCAGCTCACTTGCACTGCATGTGTGTGTGCACCCAGTGGGGAGGGAGGGCTCGGAAAGTTCACCGACGTGTAACTGTCTCCAGCCGCTGCACGAGCTGCACCAGGAGAGGACATAAACCAAAATGACTCCTTGGGAACCCAGAGGAGAAGCAGGAACTGTTTGGTGGAGAATTATAGCTATGGGTGAAATTAGATGTACTCAGAGCCCCAAGGCTGAGAGAAATAAAAAGCATTTTAAATGGAGTGTAGAATTCATATTCCTCAGTCACTTCCAATAAATAAATCCTTGACAATTTTTTTCTGTAAACAGTGGTTACACTTTGCTCTATTGTCTCCACGTCTCATATTCCAGATGGGAATGTGGGCTCTGCACCCCAGCCAGGACCCACTCACCCATCATTGCCCAAGATGGTGTGGTGGAGGGATGGAAGGCTCTGCACCAAGCCCAGGGGCTGGCTGCCACTCAGGCTTGGGAGCTCAGTGTGCAGATTGTGGCACTGGGCACACAACTCCCACAGCAAACCCTCATGTTTCAAGCACCTCCTGAAAATCTGACATCCCATACCCTCCCCTCTCCCTCCACAGCCCTGATGCCAATGGCCTCCTGGACCTGCCTTGGGCTGCTTCATGCCTTAGAGCAATTTGGTTGCAGCATCAACAGCAGCTCTGATGGGGCATCCCTGGCAGGCAACAGGGAGCTGCTCAGCCCTGGTGCTGTGCCACACAACGTCACTGACTGCTGCAGCCAACCCAGGGCACTGGGCTCGACCAGGAGCACCCTGTCACTCCCTAGCAGGGAGCATCAGTGAGGTTGCACCTCTGACCACGTGGGATTCCACTTGTCCTGTCATCAGCACAGGACCATTTCCAAATGGGACCCCTCAGCACTCCCCAGCACCCCTCCAGCCACCAGGTCAGTGGGGTCCTGTGAAGCTTCCCTATGGCAGAGGAACCACAAAGCTCCCCTGGCTGATTAGAAGGCAGCAGATGCTGCAAGACCCCTCTCTCTGGCTCTCCAAATTTCCATTTCATGAACAAATGAAGCATTTTATACTTTATGACTTCCCCACAATGGCAGTCATCCCATTTCACCTGTCTGGGACAAGAGATGATGGAGGGAGAATGAGAGCGTGGGACTGTTGGCAGCCAGCTCTGAGCACGCAGGAGAACACTTTCACATTCACTTTACTTGCATTTTTATTAAGAGGAATAATAACTCTTAGGGCAGTAATAACAGGTCTTCTCCTCCCTGGAGCTGTCGAAACAGGAGACAAGCTGGGCACACCAGTACACGGGATGTGGAGTTCCCAGGTGTGGCTCTAGCCGCCGCTGAGCCCCCCTTGCCCAGCACGTCGGTGCATTTTGGGGATGCTACCAGAGCACGTGTGCAGCCCCATGCACTCCTCAGGAAGGAGCTGCTGGTGTGGCACCTGCAAAGAGGAGCTGTCACCCTCAGGGCAGGACATGGAGAGCTGCCATTGCACCAGGAGTCTGTCTGTGGGAGATTGTGCGAGGACACGGCCCCCGTCCCACCCAGGGAGCAGCTTGGGCAGCCCCCAGATGAAAAGCTCGCTCAGCCTCTCCGGAGGGCACTTCAGCAGCGAGCGAGGAGCTGTAGCACAGGGTCACTCACGGAAAAGCCACGTCCTTGGGTCAATTGCAGGAATTATGTCTTCAGACCCTGTTATCCGTCGGCCAACAAGCCCCTGGAGAGCCATTGCATGAGCAGCCAGGCTGGGAGCTCAGGGCTGGGGCGGGTTCCTGTTTGCTGCCACCGACATTCGCCGGCTTGTGGAGGAGGCTGGAGCACCACAGAGCCAATAAAACCTGCAGCCACTGGAAAAAAGCATGAAATGTCTTTCTGCTGAAGCAGGCAGCTTTGCCAAGCTTGAAGTACTCTGGGAGAGGTGGCAAATGCAGTCACGCTGGTGACTTCAGGCTGAAATGCATCACCCCAGTATTTATTTTGGTTTGGAGCAGTTAAGTGTGACTTTTAGCTGACTGAGAATAATCGATCTAAACAGCTGAGTAGTTGTCAACTTTGCTCAGCATTTCATTTAGCAGGGAACTTTGATGTTCATTCTGACTTGGGAATCTTTGATAGTCTTCACCTTCTTTTTGAGGCTTTGCCCTGAGTCTTACTGGGAAATCTCCTGTCCTTGGAGACATCTTCTGAGTGGAATCCCTAAACTGAGGCATCTCTGACAATTTTGGTGATTACTTAGTGATTGCTGTTGTAATAACAGGAGGAAGGGATTGCAGCCAGGTTCTTTGTATCAGAAATGGCACAAATGCACTAAACAGAATCCTTTCCCTTAAAAAGCTCTGAAGAAAGAAGGGTTTGGGTGGTTAACATTGTAGGGTCATTTTTGCTGCACTTCAGAAGGCAGCACCATGACACCACTCCAGGAACAGAAATCTGAGGAGCAAAAGCAAATAAAAGGAGTTCTAAAGGGATCTTAGAGAAACAGTGAAACATGAAACCAGGAGATGATTCAGGTATGACTTTCTTCCTTTTCAGGAAAGATATTTTACTATTCTGTAAATATTCTAATCTGTAGTAATTTTAAAAGAAAATAAAAAACTTCTGCAATACACTTATTAGGCCTTAACTAGCAAAAGAAGATGAAGAACTTGAGATGTGGAGACAATGGATTCAGCCCCATGCTCAGTCATTTATTTTTGGCTAATTAAAAGTGTAAGATTTTTCTCTTTATTATGTACTGTTTGCCAAGTTCATTATTTGCTCACCCATAAATCATCTTCACTAGCCACAGGTGACTTCCCTCTCTGTTGTGAGGCTGCTGTTAGGATGTGTCACAAACCCACATCCACAGGGTTGCTCCCTCTGCCA
Source organism: Ramphastos sulfuratus (assembly GCA_013399055.1). Taxonomy (NCBI): domain Eukaryota; kingdom Metazoa; phylum Chordata; class Aves; order Piciformes; family Ramphastidae; genus Ramphastos; species Ramphastos sulfuratus. The sequence continues at coordinate 231,202 of WBNM01005719.1, forward strand.
CACCAGTTCCATAGGCACTGCAAGATCCTGAGCCCTTGTGGATTCTGCCGGAATTAAAGAAAGGTCATGCAAAGTTCTGCTTTTCCCTGCTCTGGGCTGCAGATCCCCAGCCTCTCTGAAGTTAGATTGATCTTTCTTGATTCCTCAGCATTCCTACCTGAGGGACACAGGAATTGTCTAGCTCAGCAGCCTGCTCTCTGCCAGCTCTGCTGCCTGGTTGACTGCTCTGCTGGAAGTTCACATTCAGGTGCAAAGGAAAGTGCTGCAATGCCCAGACCAGGAGAAGCTCATCTCAGAGCAGAGGTGAGACATAGAGCAGCTGAGTTCCCTGGAGAGAAGAGTGGGAATGATGAGCAGAGTCGTATGCACCTGGGTCTGTCTTCAAACAAATCCACTTGATTATAAAACCCAAGAGAAGTACCAGAGAAAACCTGTGCTGAAGCAGCACCCTAAATTTTTTTCTGCAAATGACTCCCAGAAGCATCAGCAGAGCTTCAAGTCTATCAAAAGCATTGGACAGCTGTCAGTCTGCAGAAATCCATGTTCCTCTCTCCTCCTTGTAAGTCCTTTTCTCTCAAAGCAGTTTGCTATCACCCGAGATTCAAGAAGCAGGAGAGACACAAAAAGCTTTTGCCTTCTGTGATGGAGTCCCCATGTGGGAAACCCTGAAGAGCTCTGCACAGTGAGGAGCATCTAGTTTGTCCATGTAACATCATTCCTTGACACTGAAGTCTTCCTTTAGGCTGACATGGTGCCAACAAATTTACCAAACTTTTTGTAACTAGCAAGTTATTGAGTGTCACTTTAGTACAGTCTATGTAGAAAATGCATGGAAGGTGCCAAGAATGCTGCATAGTCTTTAACTATTACATTAAGCATCTGCTGCTGCCATTTATGGATCAGATAGCATTTTACTCTTGAGATATTTGATTTTATTACCTTCTAGGGAGAGAGCCAAACAAGTGTTCTTATTGATTTGTACATTAAATATATTAGTAATAAAACAACATCTCTGTAAACCAATTGTAAAATCAATATTAATTGGTACCAAAATATCACAAGTAGTTGAATTACAATTAAAGAGGGTAGCTTCAAAGTCTTACTACCAATCTGGAGGTGATGAGCACCAAATGAGAGTGGGGTACCAAATCTGAGCAGAAAAAGAAAGCTGAGAGCAATTAACAGCTGTTCCAAGTGAAATACGAAGAGACACTCAGATTGGTTTGAGGAGAGCAAGGGTCATTGAGATTCAGTTCATGGCAAGCAGTTCACTTTGCCTGCATGGGCACATGTTCAGCTGATTAAATCTTGTGGGAACAGATCCAAACGTTGCGTATGTCTTTGTCTGCAGGATAGCTCTCGGGTCTTCTGGCTCTCTTTGGGCAGAGCTGTGTAGTTGTGGATCTGATCCACGGCTGACAGAGTCCTAAAACCCAAAACAGAGCCTATAAAGGATGAGCAGTGGCAGCAAAGATCTGCTTGGAGCGAGCAGAGCCTGAGGTCCATCCTCTACACCCAGTAGTGAAACTCTTGCTTGGGTGAATCAAGTTTAGGCATCTCCCAGGGCAGCTGGTGCCCGTGAGTGCCCCAGCTGACATATGTATCAGAGTTTTGGGGCTCCAGGTGGACTATAAGTGCAGGTGATGGACAGTGTCCTGCTCTTGGGATAGGGCAGTAGAATACCTCCCATGAATGTTAGAGACATTTAATAATGATGATGCATGATCATTGGATCAAAGTTCCTCTGCTCTGCAACAAATTCATGTTTGATGCCCACTCTTTAATGCACAGGTAAGAGCAAGGATCACAGCAACAGCTGTTGCTTGGTTGCTCATGAATGACACTGCTCTCAGCTGGGGGTCTTTGCCTCCTCGGGATTTACATGCACATCATGGTGCAGGAGGTACTTGTAATTCAAGAAAATATTTGGAAGTCTGCACTGATCCTGG
>WBNM01005719.1:238150-345650 GCA_013399055.1 Ramphastos sulfuratus
ATGCTGCATCCAGCAAAGCCAGTGGCGATGGCATCGCAGCATCCACCCAGGTGAGACCTATGGCCCCTCTGACCCTCCCTGCCTGCCTTGCCAGAGCCTCTCATCCTTCACACTACAAGTGAATTTGGCAGTCTGGTGTTTACTGTGGGTGTTTCCCCCAGTTTCCTCTCGGCTGAGCACAGGGAGAGGGATTATGCCTGGCTCGGAAGAAGGAAATTGATGAGGTTCTGACTAACACAGTAATTTTAATATGTTCTCTTCTGAGGTGCCACACATGGTACCATTTGCTCCTCTGGGTTGTGGCATCACTGATGCATGGACACCAAATGGGATCTCTGGGGACACAGCACCCATTCAGACAGCGACCCTGGATCAAGGTGAGGAACCTGCTGCCTTCCCCAGGCAATGCAGCCTGTCCCTGTCTGCTGCTGTCGGGCCAATTGCCATGGAAGCAGGGTCCCTTTCCTGGGGGCATGTGGGAGGCAGCTGTGCCAGCCTGCCTGCTGGGGGGGAGATTCATGTGTTCACAGTGCCATGTTGCATGAACTCCCCTATGGATCCCCAAGGAAGTAATTTATGGACTTGAAAAGCACATGTCATGTCACCTGCACACGCATTTGTTCTCTCGGTGCGCTTCCTGGGGCTCCTCATCTGCAGAAAGCCCAGGGAAAGACACGGAAGCGATGACGATCTGCGCTGAGGTTCTCTCATTGAGGTGGTTTCGACAGTAGCAGCTTCCATCAGTCTGCTGGAAAATCAGAAACTTCAGAGTTTCTCTGACAGAAACTCGTGGGCTGGATACCTTCCGGTGGGGAGGATGTTGTTGGCTGGGGAGGTTAAGCCTGCAGGTCAGTCTGGAGGAACACAAGGGGCTCTGAAAACAACTTGTGCCGACCACATGAAAGTCTTCTCTTTAGGGGCTTTCTCCTTTGGTTGTTTTGAAGCTCTTTTCTTCATTGCTCTTTTTAAACTTGTTTTTAATTTGTTATTCTCTTTGTGGGCCTCCTTTATTTTTATTCTACTTTACCAAAAGCGCCTGGATTTTATTCCCATCCCAGCCTTATTAGCATTTTGGTCTTTGATCTCTTTTTAAAAGGATTTACACCACAGTTTTATTATTCAATTTTCCAAAGTGTATTTTCGCATAATCTACAGAAATGGCTGAGACAAGGAAACTTGACAGGAAAGAGAACTGTTCCCTGCCAGGCTGCTTAACTGGAGCAGGGGAAGGTGGTGTGCTGAGGACCTGCACAAGGCCTCTTTCACCCTTCTAGGATGGGCTTTACTGAGCACCTCTGCTGTGGCAGTGATGGTGCCCAGCAAGGGGCATGCTCAAGCTGGCAGAGCCTATGCAGGGGGGACATAGCTGTGGCACTTCAGTCCTCATGATGCCATGGTGCTCTCCTGAGCATTTCGTGTCCCACTGCCTCTCCTGGCAGCACCCTGGGTGTCAGGCATCCCCTGCCACCTCACTACCTAAGGACCCAGTTTGAACCAGGCCTGCCTGACACCCTCCACCCAAGTAGCCACCACCTTCCACACTGCACAACCTTTAGCAGCTCTTTGCTAGGAATCACTTTCTAATGAGCACAACAAAGTGATAACAATTAATGAGGAAGCAAAGCATTTATTTCTGAGCCCTAATTAACATTATCCCAAGCATTCTCTCAATGCTCTTTTGATGTCATAAAGCATGCTGGAACTATAAATGAGCTGTTCTCCCATTAACATTGCCATGCCCCCATCCCCTCCCTCTGTTACCCAGACATTAACCGAACCACTACATCCACAGGAAGTTAAAGGCCACAGCTTTATTCACAACAAAACAAGATAAACAATCTGCAGGTGGGTTTTGCTGTAATGTCCCAGCAGGAAAAGGATTAAAATACTGATGCCACAGCACTTGGGTAGGGCACATGGTGTGGACACGCTCACAGGCTCCTGCACTCGATGGTGGAGTTACACAGCCTTGGCAAGCTTGCATGCAGAAGTGGTTCTAAACCACCTGGAGTTCACTTGAACCTTTTTCAATAGAAAAATAATTCTAGCCTCCTCCTAAGCCAAACTGTCCCTATGAGGAGGCGAGGCTGTGGGTTTCCTTCCCTACGTCACAAGTCTGAACCCCATGGTGCTCATGTCACACAGAAATCCACTTTCATGTCCTACATACCCACCTTTCCAACCACAGTTGTTGCTCCCAGTCCTGGTTGCTCTCTCCTGCTCTGCAGGAGCAATCTGGGTCAGGGCACACACCACGGTGCAGTTGGTTCTGGAGCTTAATGGATCTCTGGTGCGATGCTTTCCCTCCTCCTCCCACAGAGTGCTGTATGATATATCCTACAGACTATGAAATATGTTCCCAGCATTATATCCAGGATGTAAGCAGGATCCTAACAGCCTCCTAGATCCTTTGTTTTGAGGCTTTTGTGTTATGTTGGCGCCACAACAACACTGAGCTCTGAGGACAAGACCCAGCAGCCTGGGTGCAGGATGGGAAGAAGTCTCCTGTTTAATACAGCAACGTGCCTCAGCAACACCCAAGTTAATATCCCCACTTTCATGGATCTGCAGTGGTGAAATTGCATGTTGTTCTTGGAATATGGTAGGGGGATGCACGATTTCCTGCCTTACATAATTCAAATCCGTATCTGTTCCAGCACAACTTGCATTCACCCTGCAAAAAGAAAACCTGCAGCTACATGCCAGGCTGTTACACGGAGATCAAGTCACTGCCAAGACCGATTGTGTTCAAATGCAGTATCTCCCAAGTATTTATCTGTTTTATGTGACTTATCAGGTGCCAGTGAAACCTCTGTTCTTGACGGGGTAATGCAGGCTTGAAGGCAAAAGAAACCCTCTGGCTTATACCACATCCGTTACTAATCCACCGAGACGCATCCCATCAATAATAATGCTGGAGAGACCAGGAGCTGTCTCAGCAGCCCTTCCCCTGCACACACACTCAGGCTGCTGAGCTCCAGGTACTCTCAGAGTGGGAACTGGTGGATAAAGCTTCAGTCCTGGTGGGAAGAGGCCCACCCTGTATGACATGGGAGTTTGTGCTCAGCAGAAGGGAGCTGATGGGGAGGGAGGTCAATCCGCTCGGACTCCCAGCTGCTATCACAAACCAACCCCAAACTGGACTTTTACATGAGAGCTGCCACTCAGACTGTTAGCAAGAGATGTGCTGCAGCAGCAAAGTGCCTCTTCCTCCTTATCTGGTTTAAGACTGGCATAATATCAGCATTTTACTGTGCATCTTCCCCAGAGGGGGATGTGGGACTAGCCTTAACCTGCCGCTCTGCAAACCAGAATCAGCAGCCAGAATGGGAGCGCGAGGCATCTGTGTGGTCCAGGGTCTTAGCTCTGTGATGAATAGGAGACAACACAAGACCCTCATCTTATACTAGCACCCTAGCTACTGCCTCTAACCCTCCCTCCCCATATTGGCCCCCTGGAGAGCCCCACATGGGCTGGCACCCCTAAATCCTCAAGCATTCAGGCATACGTTTAAATTTTGCAGGGGTTGAGCAAGTAGGAGAAAATTTGTGCTAGTGCCTGTGCAAGGAGAGCTGAGCTGAACATGCAAGGAGCTGCCTCTTGTTCCCAGACACCTGGAAAACAGGGGACGCCCGAGAGCTCCCCGTGCAAAACCAACACCCTGCCCGAACCATTTATCATTAACTCCCATTTAAAAGAAGAAGGAAGCTGTGCAAACCATTAGGAAGATAATTGGTGTGTCCTCTGTATTTCAATAAAAGCAAGGGACAAAATACCATGTATGTGAAATAACTACTTTAGGATAACAGCACCCGTCACCTTGACAACTCGGTCAGAGGTCTCGGCGCGGCGGTGCCTGCTCAGTGAGGTGTGAGAAATAGAGGACGCCGGGGACAGGGGGAAGATACTTGTCTGACCAGCGGAGATGTGAGGACCACAACAGGCTGTTAGCTACAGGATTTCTAAAGGGGAAGCAGCTTTCACAAGGAAACGTTAGAAAAATAACCCCTGCAGAGCCAGTGGAGCAGTGGTGTGAGCAGTCCCGGCTGAGCTCCTTGGTGCTGCATCTGGCTTGGCCATGACATGTGGTCACAGGAGAGCCCAGAGCCTTCTCTGGCAGAGGAACAGGGTGTCAAATGGCACAGGGTGCTGATATGAGTGATGGGGGTTCAACCCATCCCTGGGATGCAGGTTACCCTCTGGTCCTGCATACTGTGACCACACAAGTGCATGAAGCACCTCTGTTTCCTGCCCAAGTGCCACTCTGGACATCAGGGTTGGGGACAGGCCATGGGATCAGGGCTCAGCTGGGGTTGGTAGACATGTGAGCTGTGGACAGCTGTGGGTTGGGGGCTCAGATGGTGACCATGGGAGCAGGCCAAGAGTGATGAGATGGATGCCTGTGTGGGGCGTGCACATTGCAGGGACACAGCTTCACCAAACCTGCTCCCAAACACACCAACACATGAAACAAGATAATATTGCAAACAAAAGGTGACAATGTAACATACTAATATGAACAGACATTAAATCAATGGGAATTTCTATTTAGGTAGGAAATCAATAGGAATTTCAAGGTAGGAAAAAAGGAAATTACTTACCTTTAATTTGAGTTCTTTTTAAGTCTGGCTTTTCATAGATGGGCAATGGGGGCTTGTGGGGCTCAGGCAGCAGAAGTGCTGTGGGAGCTGATATAGCAGTGACACCTTCCCTACCACACTGCCCCAACAAGGCTCCAGATCTGCCCCATGCTGATGGAGGTAGGTCCATGATCCAATCTGCCCCATCAGTCCTTGGCATTGCTACCCAGTGCACCACAGTGCTTTGCTGGAGTCAAGCATAGTCAAGGTGAGTGGATGCAAAAGGTAGAGTGATGCTGCACAAGCACCTTGGGTCCTGCAGGGTTGGAAAGGGAACATCTACAGCTCTGTGGGCAAGATGGCCTGAGGTTCTGTAGTGGCAGTGCTGAGCTTCCATTCCTAGTGTCCTAATACAGCACTGATGGCACTTCAGTGGCAGGATTTGAAAAAGAGGCCATTCTTGGGAAGCAAAAGTCAGTGCAAGGCAACTAGGATGTGGTATTTCAACCCTTATCCTGCAAGACAATCATGCAAATGGGCTCACTGGTCCATGCAAAGCCCTTCTGATTCCAGCATGCCTTGGCTGAGGCTCCAAGCTCTGGCTGTGTGGTGCTTTCACAAAGATAAAGGCCCCAGTTTGAGACCCTTTGAATTGGAAGATGTTATGGAAGTGGGAGATTATTATTATTTTGTTAAAAGGAGGGGTAGCTGCATCTCAAACTCTGCCCCTTCAGTCACTGAAAATAAAAAGACTTCTAGAAGTAAGTATTAGTATTCCACAGAGGATCTTAAAATCACCTCCTGATGTGGTTGAAGGTGGAAACAATTTTAAGCCATTGTTTCCAAATATATTTGCATGCAGCAGCAAAGTCTGATGTAGCAGCATTTTGCATTTCATTCATTCATGAGTGCTAAAATGGTCTGCTGCATTTTAATTTAAACATAATAGGAGGGAAGTATGAGCTTTGGTAAAATGTGGGTGGATTGCCTTCACCATGCAAATGCAGAGCCTAATATGCGGATGCTCAGAAACAGAAGGCAGTATGCAGGAGCTCCCTGATTCTCTGGCTTTGGCTGCTCTAAGTTCTTTCATGGCATCCAAAGGTGCATTTCTCTTCCTCCCAGTCTGTATCAGCCTTTGTACAGCAGAGTGATGCCTCTCTTGGCAGTTCACTCCACCAAAAGCAGAGCAGAATAAGGGCAAAGTCCATCTGGCTATGGATATTATTCCCAGGTTATGGTTCCACTTTCTGCAGTCATAGACTGCTTGAAAGTGCACATTAACCCCAGGTATAATGGTGGTGATTGGCATAATTCACAAGAGGAGATATTTTCAGCAGGATACGGACCACAAAAAGAAAATATAAAAATAACCATGTACAAAGGATTTTCCTGGCAGTTCTCTTGGTTCTTTTGCCAAAGGTCCATATGATGCTCTCTCCTACCATAGAGGTGTTAGAAACCTCCTGAGAGGATGGTATCTGGCAAAGTGCTTTATAAAAAAGCAGTAGTCAAGTGTAGGTTTGCAGTGCAGCCTGGCTGTTGTCCCAGCTTGGGCCTCTGTTAAGACTGCAAACCACCAACAAATCAGCTCCACTTGCCGAGGACACTAAATCGAGGTGAGCGCCGAATGAGCTAGCAACAGCAACCACAAAAATCCAAAGGATTTTATCATCTTTGTAGCAGAAGGGACATATGGTAAATAAAATTTAATGCTGCCAAATGGGGAGAGATGCACAATGACCTAAGAACCATAAAGCAAAGAGCAGCATGAATGGAAGTGAACTGGTGTGAGAGGGAGGATACTGAAGATAAGGAAACATCTGAAATTGTTACAAAAGCATCAAATGCATCCAGGGATATTTCCCATGGTTGCAAAACAGCCACAGCCCTGGCAGAGCTGACTGCATGCCTGGTCCAGTACCACAGAGAGATTTGCTCCTGCAGGCACTTATTGTTTCTGTCCCTTTGTCCCTCTCCCTGTGCGGATCTCAGCAGCTCTCTTCATTCTTGACTCCTCTCCTCTGGGACTGGAAGATCTGTCGTCTGCTCCTTTACAATGGGTTGGAGCTCAATGGCTCTCCCTGTGAGAGAGCCCTCTGCAAGGAGAGCAGGACTTTCACTGCATTTCATTGCCTGTTTTACAGGACTTTGCAGTCCTCTCTTCTGGCTCCTTAACTCAACCCACTTCCTCACTTTCTGGGGCAGCAGAGCCATGCCTTGAGCAGAAATTTCCCTGGAGTTCAAAGACAGGCACAGGGTTTATGGACTTCTTTCACCTTTAATGAATATCACCTTTTTTTTCCCCACCACGGAAACTGCAGCCACCTTCACATTTCCCTGCAACACCATGCTTGTGCCTAATTAAGCTCTATTAATACTAATGAACAGGCTCACTATAGCCCATCACTTTAGTTCTTAATCTAATGCCATGTTGTGACACTTGTTCAATGATGATTTCAGCCCATGAATCAAATCATTGTGGTTCAGCCCATATGTCCAGCTCCTTTCTCACATGGGACCACAAAGAAATCTAGCCCAGAAAATAGTAAAACTGGTTAAGGAGCTTTTAATTAAATGAAAAGTCAAACATGAGGCCCTGCTGTCCCAGCGCTAAGAAGCAGCTGTGGGAAGGGATGGGGCAGAGACCTGGTACATTTGTACTCCACACAGCAAAGGAACAAAGAGTGACACTAGGAGGGAAGGTACCATTAACGAGGAAGCCCCGACAGGCCCTTCCTTCTTTTTTTTTCTCCCCTCCACATCCCAGAAATCCATTTATTCTGGGAGAAAAAGTCCCTCCTGCAGTCTCAGTACTGCCTCCTGGGCTGAATGCTCTGCGTAAGATCCGTAAACTCTGAAAAATACTTCCCCTTCAATCCCAAAGGTTTCATGGAAGCAGAAACGTCCTCTCTTCCTGATGTGTTCCCATTGCTTGTCACTTAGTTTTGTAGGGTGATGCATGATATAATTCCCTCCATACCTGCAGACAATTTGCAAACTTTCCCTTTTCCTCGGGTGCCAGTTTGCCCGCTGCAATGGGCCATAAAGCATTGTGTCTGCGCTGGATGCCGGACTGTAACCTCCGCTTCTGCTCTCTCTTTGATGCTGCTGAATTATTCAGGTGGGAGACTCCAAAGGCTCAAATAAGAAACATAAAAGTTAGAAACTCCTAGGTTTTAAGAAGTACCTGAGGTGAAAAAAAAATACTTCAGCCAGGTTGATTTATGGTTAAAATACTGAAATATACTGCTGCACTGATCGATTTGAATCGTGTTGTCATGCTGGTTGGCAGAAAGAGATGAGATTTTTCAATATGTTAAAGTGTAAATGTTGTTAAAAACACAGTATTAGAAGATTAAGATTCTGACCCTTTACGTTCCAATGATCGTAAAAATAAGACTTCCAGCCCATTAAAGAACAGCTTGCAGAGGCATTACACTGAATCACTCCACCACGAGGATGTTATAACCCTGTTCCAGCTTATTCATAGGCATCTGCTTATGTGGCATCTACATCAAACTGTGAATGCAAATGTAAGTCTGAGGGCTTGGATGTGCTTTAATAAACCCTGCCTGGCTCCCCCTTCTCACCTCTGAGCTCCAGGAGCTGTAGGACATCTGCAGACTCTGCAGCCATGCAGCTACACCCCATCACAGCGCCTGTCCCAGACCTTCCCATCACAGTTTTTTCTATCTTCCTTCATTCATCTTAAATTAACCTTGCTGTGTATTGGCTGCAGGGAGCAGTCAAAATCTGGACAACTCAACGGAGAAAGCCCATTGATTAAAGTTAATTAGGCCTTGCATTTTAGAAGGCCATAAGACAAGTAGCTGCTCTGCTGTGTGTATGGAGCTGTGCTACCTCAAGCAGGCAGCACACCCAGCATGGGGACCACTGGATGACCTCGGGCACCGAGTCAGGGAAATGCTGATTTCCACCTAAATACTGATATCATTGGACTGGGCTGTGCCTCTCTACCTCCTGGGGGGTGGCTGCTGGGTGTGGAAGACCTTCCTGATGTCCAGGACCTGCTTGTTGCCCCTCCAGCGAGTGTACTGTGGGTTGCAGAAATGGGCTGGTCCCAGGAGGTGAGAGCTGGTGCAGGACTCATGCTGGGGAGAGCTGGAGATGGACAGTGCTGGCTGGCTGGAGACATGCAGACTCTGGTTCTTCCAGCAGTAGCAATCATTTAATCTAATGGGAAGGATTCAAGCACTGTAACTTTGCAGAGAGATTTAATGTTTTATGACAGACCAAAATGGTATAATGAAAAAGCCTTGATTTTGTGTGTGGGAAGTTACTCAGAAATAAAACTGGAGCCTGGGGAGTTTGAGGCAGATGAGGAACAAACCTTCCCATCAGCCACACTCCTCCAATGGGACCAGCACTTCTCACCCACCATTATCATCTTCAGGACACAGCCCTGGGCATCAGAGGGGCCAGCAGGGATGGCAGGAGAGCTCTGCAGCCAGGCTGAGCCCCTGGAATCCTCCTTAAGGACAGCTGGGGTTCATCAGAGAAACATGCAGATTCTGGCTCTTATTTGAGGCAGGTTTGAAATAGCAGTGAAGGTTATTGAAAACATAACCAAAGCTCCTCCTTATTTCATTAAATACAAATGTGAGTGGGGTCATCAGTTTTTATAGGGGCTCGTAAAGCATCCCTCTTGTTCAAATAGGCTATCAAATCACCCAAGGCTTCTCTCTGCAAGGAGTGCAATAAAATCAGAGTTTCTTCTTTAAGAAACTCATCTCAACATCATAATAAAATAACCTTAAATAATACAGTATGGAACAGTTTTTCAATAACATAATTATAGGCTTCCATTTTTTTCCTGGCAGGTCATTTCTTGGTACCTATTTTGGATGCCATATTGCAGAGGTAGGGGGTAGGGAGGAAAGCACAAGAGGGTTCTGAAGCATGTCCTCAGGTCACAGAAGATCACCTTGTCTCTCCTTTGTGTGACACAGGCAGGGAGAGGCCCAGGGAAGCCAGGCTGGCTGCAGCCCAGCTCCTTTGCAGCAGTGAACATTGGCTCTGTGCTCACCAGGCTTGCTGCAGGCCACCAGCCACACTCCTCAGCACCAGAACTCCTGTTGCACACCCTTCTCAGAGCAAGGTGGCTAGAGCCATGATAGCCAAGTTTAGATGAGCCTGTGTTTGTGGAGGATGAAGGAGGAACCTCCACTGATGGTGCAAACACAGGCGTGGCAGCAGGGGTTGGTGTCATTCAAAGGGGTCTCAAACACAAGTCCTGCGAGGAGCACCTGAAGGAGCTGGAGTTTAGTCTGGAGAAGAGGATTTTGAGAGGAGACCTTGTTTCTCTCTACAACTACCTGAAAGGAGGTTGTAATGAGGTAGGACCAGACTCTTCTCTCAGGTAACAAGTGATAGGATGAGAGGAAACAGCCTCAGGTTGCATCATGGAAGGTTTAGATTGGACATTAGTAAAAATTTCTTCACTGAAAGGGCCATTGGGCACTGGAACAAGATGCCCAGGAAAGTGGTGGAGTCACCATCCTTGGAGGTGTTTAAAAGACACTTGGATGAGGAGCATAAGGACATGGTCTGATAGTCGTGTCCAGGGAGATGTTAGGTTATAGTCAGACATGATGATCTTAAGGTCTTTACTAACCAGGAGATTCTGTGATTCTGTGAAAGCCTTTATAGGCATCTTCGTCCTCACGATGCAAAGCCTGGGATCTGCCCAGAGGCCACAGCATTCTCCTTCCCCCACCACAGGAAAGTGCAGCTCCTGCAGGAGTATGCAGACAGATTAAAACATTTAGTGGTATATCTGTTCTCTGCTTCCTTTTTTACGTAATTGGTGGCTGACCTGCTTGTGCCATGCTGTGTCATTAGTCCCCCAGGAAATGGATTGCTGGGTAGAGAGTGGGTGGGCTGGCCAAAGGGCAATGTAAATGGTGCTTATGTTTCAGACCTGTCACATAAAGGGATTTTAACCCTCTGCTTATTTACCTAAGCTTGTCTCTCCCTTTACTTGGACTCACAGCCTGATTTTCAATGGACAGGTGTCCACAGGCTGTTGCTGATTTCACTTGGGAAAATGCATTGTTTATTTTTTTAGGCTTACATTTGAAGACTTACTCACAAATAATAATTACTAGATGTTTGCAAAAGGCTCAGAGTCTGGGCTACTGCAGGGCAAAACACACACACAAAACTCAAAGCAAGGTGATATGATTTTCAAGCCACCTCCTGCATAAAAGTCACATGCCTGAGCACACAGACACCCACACACTGTCCCACGCGCAGCACGGCTGTATGAAAAATCAATCCACGTACATCATCTGCACGTGTTTGCAGATAATACAAAGTTGTGTTTAAGGGGAAAAAAAAAAAAAAGAAAAAAAAGAAAAAGAAAGAAAAGCCTCAAGTGGCAGAGCAGTTAAGGAACTCCTAGGTGTTTTTAATAACATTGATCAGGCCAAATGAAAAAAGCCAGAGCGGTGGGAGACAGGAGCAGCAGCAGATGCTGACATTCTATCACAGCAGACACATATTGACTAGCGCTCTGAACAAGTCACTCACTCATCAGCGGCCAGCCTGATTGAGTTGCCTGCAGCCAGTAAATGAGCCTTCCATCCACTGTGGGTCGAAATGAACTGCAATCTTTTCAGACCTCGTTGTTGGCCAAATGAGAGATTTAAAACCCCGGAGGACTCCAAATGAATTTACCAAGGAGCCACAGTGACTAACAAAGCTACAATACATCAGCGCGCGGGGCACTGGGTATTACACTCACTGCTGGGTGATCAGCACTGGGTATTACACGCGCTGCTCGGTGATCAGCAATGCAGGGGTAACCAGATTAACCAACACGAGGTGTGTAAACCTTTTATGGTTTCTTTAAGGATTTAAAGATTTTGATGAGAAAACACTACGAGTTTCCCTGGGGAAATTTGCTGTTATTGATTTAATGTTTGCTTGCATGCTACCTGTCAATTTTCCAAGAGCTTCGGCAACAAAATTCTTATTTGATATTTGACAGATTTTGTGCTAGTTTGCATGAGTGAAGCAGTGGTGTGCAGAGAGCACAGAGAGGCAAGGGTGCCTCCTACACACACTCTCAGACCCAAAACCTAGCCTTGGGCTAAACTAATTCCAGGACCAGCTACAAGCTTCAAACTCTTTGGAGGACAGCTAGCGACAAATCAGACCAGCTGAGTTTGTCAGTCAAATGAGGAACTTTCAGTCTTGTTTAGAGTCTGGTTTGAGTCAAGGAGTGTCTGGACAACACTTCAAGCCATCTGGTTTAGTTTTAGGTAGTCCTGCAAGGAGCAGCAATTTGGACTCGATCCTTATGGGTCTCTTCCAACTCAAGATACTCTGTGATTCCATGATTAAACATCCTACAGTCATGCAAACACATAAACACAGTAATACACTGTATGTGGTCATTATGGAAGAGGGATTTCCTTTACTCTTCCTCCTGACTTAGATCTAGATTAGAAAGTCCAAGTTTCTAGAAGTGTGTTTGATGTAGTGAAAACACAAATGTGAGAGGAACGCACAACACTATTGGCTTAAGCAAAGTCATCAGAGGATCTCCAAAGAGTCAGATGTTGAGCTTGAGCTGAATCCAGTGCAAAGACCATGAAGGGCATAGACCAAGAAGTGAATCCTCCCTCCCATGTTCTCTGTGGATATGGGAAGAGATTTCTCAGGGTTTCTCTGGTTTGAGGGGCCCAGCATGTCTGGGAGGAAGGCAGAACACTTTTTTATCCAACACCTGCCTTTTGGAGATCAGTACTGCTCCCCCAGGCAGTGATTATTCCATTGCTAACATTTTCATGATAACAAATTGTTCACTAGCTTGGAAGACAAATGCAATGCTCCTTCCCTCTTCCAACTAGTTTCTCCCCATGTTGAGGTGCTGACCTGCTATCTCCTTTGCTCAAGGGAAGCACCATGTGTAATGATTCAGGCCAGGCTCCGCTCCCCACTCTCCCTGGGTGCTCTCTCCTGGTGACTGCACCCTCAGCACCACACCACTTTGTTGTTGGGTTACTACATTCCAGATGAATATAGTAAAATGGTTTGTCATTTTTTTTTTCTTTTCTTTTTTCTGTAGTGTCCTGGAGGAATATGCTCTGAAATGCCTTCAGCAAAAGCCTTTAATCTGGAAGAGTCATTTCTCCCTCTGCCTCTCACAGTACAGGAACAACGTAGTGGCTGTTGGCTGGAAAATTAGCCCAGGGAACTCTCTCCTCTGTCTGTCTCTCACCTCATTAGACTAGTGAGAAAATGTAATTGTAAGTCTCTGAGGCTTTCTCCTCGCAGGCTGGTGGGGGATTGTGCTTCACAAGGGCCAGCAGAGAGCAAACCCTGCACCCCAGCTGTTAGCACTACCCTCTAGCCAAGCCTTCCCACTGGAGCAACATGTCCCCACAGCACCTGCTGTTTCCATCCATGAGCAAAGTGCAGGTGGATCTCCCTGCACCCACTGCAGCTGCCACCCCCTCCCCAGAGCAGCCATTCCCATGTCACCTTGTGTCCTTAGGCAGAGATCTGAACCCCAGTGCAGACGCTGCAGATGGAGATGGCTGCAAGAATTGGTACAGCAGATTCTGGGAGAGAAAGTAGCTTCTCCAGCAGGAGGTGGGGGTGCAAACACTGGCTGGGGAAGCAGCAGAATGAGCTACCTCAGGAGCAGGCTGACTGTGCCTTTGTGTTGAGAGCTGACTCAATCATGAGCCCTGGTGTGCTACATGCAGGGGCAGCAGTGCTGGGCACAACAGGAGGTTGGAGCTGACCCTGCCCAGGCCACAGAAGACAGGGAGCACCACTCAGCTGTGTGTCCATGTGCCAAACCTCCAGGGGCATCCCATTAGGGCATTGAGGAGATGGACACATTCTGCAGTGCTGAAGCCAGCTCCAGGCCTCCCTGGGAAGCAGAGAGGTGCCTGGGTGCAAGGGACAAAGTGGAAAACTCCACATTGCTCATGTTGGTCATTACCAGCTCCTTCCTGGTCAGAGGCTCCTGGTGCTGTGATGCTCTTTCCAGCACAGACAGCTCAGGGCTTAGAGAGATATCAAAGTAACTCCTCAGTGTTGCAGAGCTCCTGAAACTTAGTCTGCAGCACCAGCCCTGACCTCCTGGGATGGTTATGACTGCATCTTCTTTTTCTGGGCTCCTCCACTCTAGATTAATTTCCCTGTATGTTTTACTAATCCTAGGATTTCTAATTGCAAGCCTGGAATGTTTACTGGGAATTAAAAGCCACGAGTCCAAATAAAATGGAAAATCTCTGCAGATGAAACCCAAAATAAAAAGGGATGTTATTTACAGCAGACTCCTGACACGCACACGTGTGTGTGCGCGCTCGTGTGTGTGTGTGTGTGCTTGGGGAGGTTAACAAAGATTAATACACAGAGGCTGTTTTTGGTGTCGAATGGGAAATGCTGAGGCTGAGCCTACCAACCACTTCAGAAATAACATGTCTGCCTTGTATTTTAAGGCAGGAAGCAACGCCTCAGCTGAAATCACTTAAACAAAAAGATTGCAGTGAGGGGCATAATGCAAGAAAGTAATAAGGTTTAAAACAGGTCAGAGCCCTTTCCCTGCTCCACTGCTCCTGAGTGAGATGCATTATTTAATGGTCTTTGGTCACCGCTGATATACTGTTGATGAAATAGATGATTTTGTTCAAAAGAGCATTAGAGAAGAAATATACAATACTGCATTACATTCCGGCACGGTTCTCTCTCTGGTAAAAGCCGATAGATTGAAGGTTTTTCCTCTTGACAGGAAAGCAAAGCAGTTGAAATGAAAAGTCTTATGAAATGGCAAATACAAATGGCAATAATGCCACCATATTCAAAATTAAATTGTTGTAATTTTAGTTTCTAAGCATGGCAAAGCAATACAATATTCAGCACAGGCTTGGGGAGCAGAACCCTTTGGCAATAATGCCACTGCCTCATGAGCTAACCAAACGATCTTTTATAAAAATGGGGAGTCTGATGGGTCTCTCCATCAACCATAAGAGCTGGTGTGTTGTGGATACCCCAGACACGGAACATATGGCCTGCAGTACAGCACTTAACCTAGAGATGTCTCTCCTAAAAGAAAAAAATACTTTTAACTGTCCAAATATGTTGAATTAGAGATCGGATCAATACCAGTCCACAGCCAAACCTCTGTGGTATCAAGACAGAATAGCTCTCTCTTCCTTTCTGCTTTGCCTGTTTATTTCCAGGAATGGCTGCAAGTGTGTAGTGTAGTGCTGGCTGCAAAGCCACATTGAGAGCACCCACTGCAGCTCTGCCCAGCACCTACCAGAGCTAACAACACAGTTAATGATCACAAACGTGCACCTAGGGCTGGATCAGGGCTGAGCCCATCCAGTCCTCCACTCAGTAAGTGCTGCACAATGAGCCTCCCGGTCCCTGTAGCAAAGGGGCATGTGTCTGCCTTTGCCACTCTTCTTGCCTCTCCAAGCCACTGCAAATAGCTCTCAGTATTGAATCTTTGTATTGCATCTGCACCATGTTTAAATAGCCCACTGACCTTTCCAAGTAATGCCTCTTTTATAACCTTCATCTTCGGCTGGGGTTAACGCCGTCTCTGTACTCACAGACCAGGAATTCAATGTGTGATGATAACATGGAGCCCAGCTTTCCAGCCATGCAATTATTCTCTCTGTGTCCCCTGTTTACGCTGTGACTTTCATCGCCGTTAAATGCTGCTATTTTCTTTTGCCAGGCCCTGGGAGAGACTTGAGTTTGCCCTCGACAGGTTCAAGTCTCTTCTGCCAACAGAAAGATATTACAATGCATATAAATAATGTGTCTGTCTCAATGCAGGCTTTTAGCTGGGGTGGCCCTGGACCCTTGATTGAAGCCATGCAAGCTGAGGGGTGCTGCAGGGGTGAGCCCAGCCCAGGGCAGGGGAATGCAGAGCACATCAGCCCCTCCTCTGGCACGAGGCAGTTTTGTAGCCTCACTGAACCCACCAGCAGACCAAGCCTGAGTCTGCAAGGTGAATGATCCCAGCTCCTGGGGAGGGCAGCAGCAGGTACTGCAGCGCAGTGTATGGAAGCCACTGCCTGTTGGACTGGCCAGACCCTTTTTAGTGGCGCCCAGTGGCAGGACAAGGGGCAACGAGCACAAACTGGAACACAGGAGGTTCCATCTGAACAGGAGGTAACACTTCTTTGCTGTGAGGGTTCTGGAGCCCTGAAGCAGGCTGCTCAGAGTAGTTGTGGACTCTCCTTCTCTGGAGATATTCCAAACCCACCTGGGCATTGTGATCCTGAGCAACCTGCTTTGGGTGACCCTGCTTTAGCAGGGGGGATTAGGCTAGATGATATCCAGAGGTCCTTTCCAACGCCTACCATTCTGTGATTCTGTGTGATTTTGCCCACAGGGGAATTCTGGAATGGCCCTAAAGGAGAAGAAATCCCAAAACAGGACTAACCCCAGCTCATGCTGTCTATTACTGTGTCCCCAGTAAAATCAGTAGCAACACAACCAGCAAATGTGACTTCAGACTCAGCCCTCCATGCCAGCAAAGTCTGAGGTCTAGTGCTGGAATCACCCTTTGGCAGGTGCCCCCCTGTGCCAAGGCAGCCCGGCTCCACCGCAGGCACTGAGGCCATCCATTACACAGTAATGGGGGGAACGCAGCAAAAATGGCAGTGAGGGAAAGGAATACATCACTGGTAATTATCTCTAACCAGAAATCTCCTCCACTGCTCCAAGCCCCATCATTCCAGCCCTATTCTAATAAAGTGACACCTTTTTAATTATGGTAAGGACAAATCTGAAATTCCGGTAAGTAATTAGCATACATAATTTGCCATCTCTGACACAATGTGACTTTATCACAGGCTACCTCGGTGCAAGGAAGAAGTGCAAGGCTGCTGTATATCCTGTTTTAATTTTAGAGAAACCCAAACTGTCCATTTATTTTTATTACAATGTATTTCTCAAGTAGTTGAGTGGACAGCACCGAGAGTGCTCCAAGAGTGCAAATAAACAGCAGCAGCCTTGGAATGTTAAATTTAAGGGTTGTTTTCAAGAACAGGACACTTAATTCAACAATAAACTATATTTTTATGTACCTCCATGATACCCACTGCTACCGAGAGTACAAGCAAGCTGGGCCCATTTTTAGGTGCACAGGACCCACTGAGCCATTTAGCCTGGTTTATTTTCAGTGAAAAGGAAATGCCCATCAAACTGGAAAACACTTTCACAGCACAATCATATTATTTATTTGCCCTTTGCTGCTTCCAGTGTTATTGTCTTTCTCAGTTCTCCCCTGCTATTTGCATGTGTGCTCCAAGGGTGGTGCTTGGTTCTGGTAATGGGCAGAATATTAAAACCTCTAAACCGTGGCTATGAGAGATTTTTCTTAAAGAACAGTAATCTTTTGCAGCAGTCAACGCACGATGTGGCAAGGTTCCTGGTTTCCTTGTGACTCCCAGGGCTAATATTCCTGCAGCTAATATATTTTTGAGAAATGTTTACTCTGGGCTGAATCATGAATATTTTAAATTTGAGCCCTGCTGTCCAGTTGTGATTAGTCAGATAAGCTGCATGGGTTTGTTTCTCCTTGACGAGTGGGCAAGTGCTCTAAACCTAAGTGCCTGTTTATGAACATGAGCATTTGATATCTGATGTACCAAGACATGCAAAATAAACTGTGTTATTCAGGCATACTTCTGTAGGTGTTTGTATATGGCCCAGCACAAACACACCTCCTTTGGAAGCTGTGGCAACCAAAACAGCAACAACTGTTCAGGAAGAGGGAAATAAAACCTATCTGAAGGATTAAAAGCATGAACAAAGCCAAGCTGCTTCGGAGTCTGAAACATCAGCTGGTTGGTGCTCTCATCAGAGACCAACATCTTTATTCTGAAATGGAGACAGGAATCAGCGTTGCTGGGAGCAGTGGATGCACTGATAACAGTCTAGCACCACTGAGTGGGGTTACTGGGAGGTGCTGGGCAGGAACTGATGGGCATTGATGCTGACACAAGGTGTTCAAACCTGGCCAGGCTTCACATGGAACTGAGCACTGGTCACTGCTGCCATCAAGCATGTCACACAGTCAAAGTCAAACAAATAAATATGAGACCCGTGCTGTGTATGAGATAGGAAAGGATCTCTGCAAATAAGATAATGGCAAGCAGAAAAGGTTCTGTGTTCCACGGGGACATGTGCCCTGCAGTCCACCAGCACACAGGCATGACTACTGCCAATAATGCTGTGTTCCTCCACAACTGTGACTATCCATCAGGATCTAGCAAAAAGAGCCATTTTGCTCTAGCAACATCTATTTGTGTTAGTTTGAAAGCCAGGATAAAACATTCCACATAAATAATTAAGTTATCAGGGCACACTCACAGAGTGAATTGTCCTGTGATGCAGACCTGGAGAATGGGCTGCTCTGAGGGTGAGGGGTCCCTGGCTAGGGAGAGGATCACACTGGGAGGCACTGGCAGTGCAGAGGTCATGGTGGGTCCCAGCAAAGCAGCTCTTGGCTCTGCCCCTGGCACTGGCCAAGGGCTGTGCTCAAACTGGGCTCTTCTATTATTGCAAGATCTTCAAGGGCTTAAACTGCCCTTTAAGACTAGTTGGATATTTCTCATGAGCAGTTCTTCATTCAGGTAATGAGTACATTGGAGGTACACCAGAAAAATAAACCCCCAAGCTGGTAACGTGGTGGGTGGTGGGTGTGTCACCAGCCTTTGCATAGCAGAGGAACCCAAGCTGGTCCTGCACATGATGAAGATTTCACCTGTACTTTGCATGGTCCAGGCTGGGTTAAACCACTACACTGTAGGCATGTGTTGGGTTCCTGGCAACCTGATACAAATGAGAAAGCAGAATCTAAACTTTTATTTGGGGAAGGTAAATTTCGGTCACTGTCTTGCTCAACATTGATTAATTAATCAGTTCAATGTGATGTTATCACCTTAGGTAACATAGTTATGGCAGATCTCTGTGATAACACAGTCACTGGAGCTCTCCAAGGAGCCTCTGGTGCTGGAGGGGCCAAACACCTGTTTTGGAATTCCCTACCAGTTGGGAAATGGTCAGGATACTTCCTTTGCTGAAGTTCTGAAATACATTTTGGAGAAAATGATCAGAACTGAAATGTTACCTATTTCAGATTCCAAATGACATCCAAAGCCAAACATTTTCAGAATTTTCTTTGCATCAGCAGCACAAAGGCAGGTCCTTGCCCCAAGAGGGGACACAGGTTCCATGGTGGGGTAATCTGTCCTGTTTACAGTGTTGGCAGACATTCAGGATGATGATGCCTGAACAAGCATCACCCACAGCCTCCCTGGCCGATTTTGAGTATCCCTTGCCTCTGCCCTCACCTTGCCTAAATGCCCTCCCACAACACCCTGGAGTGATGCCACACTGATTTCTTGCCATGAGCCCTCCTGAACCCACCACAGCCCTGCCATGTGGCACAAGGCTCCATATTTGTCTTTTCTTGTCTGCATCTGTGAAGGGAGATGCATTAACAAGGCAGGAAAAGCAGGTTGAGCGGCAGCCCCCTCTCTGCTTGAGGAGGAGTGATTGCTGCGCGCATCGCCGGGAGGCAGGAGGATATAACCCTAATGTCTGCACCTCAGGACATGCCATTAAAAAGGCATCTGCGCTGACACAGATCTGTTGTTTATCAATAACCTGACAAGCATTTCCCCTGCAGCGTGGAAACACCTACATGATACAGTGAGTAACCGATGGGAGAGGTCCTTGCTGCATGCCAGCGGTGCCTGGCCCTTGCTGAGACCTGCCAGGAGAGCCACAGGCAGCACAGGCAGAGCTATGCCTCTCAACTCCTGAGAGCTGGTGAAATGGCAGCAGATGAGCACAGCTGGAAAGTGAACAAGGTGGGAGGGATGGAAAACATGCCACTCTTTGATCTTGACTATTTGCAGTTCAGTGCTTTTTTTTAGGGAATTTTCTGGCATCTCATGCCAAAGAGAAAGTTTATGTATAAAAACTGACCTAAGCCAAAAGCAAAAGGTGGTGAACTTACCAAATGCAAACACCTTCAGACTGACAAAAGCATGATTCTTCTTCTTTGTCCATCCCCAAAACAAGTTTTGATTGGATCTGAAGTGTTTTTCGTAACTTTCCATCTTTTCCCCAACTGGAATAGTTGTATGTTCTTAGATGAGCAGTGTGGAAAGAGAGCTTACCTGGAGCAGAACACTGGACCAGCATCTGCCTGTACTTCCCATGGGGTGGACAGTCATGGCAGACCACACTCACATCCCTCCTCTTCTTGTCCTTGCTTCATAATTCCTGCAATGCAAAAACTCTGAGTGAGCAGCAGCCACTGAAACCATCTCTGCATTGCCTTCCAGTTCAGCTCCAACCTCTATAACACAGAAATGTATAAAACCTCTCAGGCTCACTTTATGGGGGTAGTTCCATCCCTTCATTCCTCTTGCCACGGCCTCCTCTGCTTGTCCCCTGTGTCCTGCTGAGCTGAGAGCTCACCCGGCAGTGCCATCAGTCCAACACACACATGAATCAGCGCTGCCTTAGAACTTCAAATTACATGTAGCTTTAGTTAATTAAATGTAAAATCATT
The DNA here is from genome assembly GCA_013399055.1 of Ramphastos sulfuratus. Classification (NCBI taxonomy): domain Eukaryota; kingdom Metazoa; phylum Chordata; class Aves; order Piciformes; family Ramphastidae; genus Ramphastos; species Ramphastos sulfuratus. The sequence goes on from WBNM01005719.1 coordinate 258,326, forward strand.
GGAATAAAATTATCCTTTCATTAGAAATTAACTCACTGCTTAAGACTTCAATAATTACTTTTTTCTTCCCAAACCACATACAAAATGGTCAGTTAAACAGTACGTTAAAAAAAAATAGTTTAATGACCGCATAGCAATCAAGATTACTATTATTTAAGCACAAGCTATTAACATGTGCAATGAGGTATTAGCTAATAAATTATCTTTATAAAATTAAAATGTAATTTTATCACAAATTTTACAGAGGTTATGGTTTTTAATGGCTGTATTTAGTTGTGGCACTGAGCATGCTGGTTTCCTTCATTACTTCATTAACACTTTGCATTTATACTCTTTCTTCTTATTATTTTAATTTAGGAACTGTCTTAATTGATTTATTTCTTGGCTCTGTGGGGAGCCATTTGGTCTCTGCCATTGCGCACGGGTCAGGTGTCTAGCATGGCCCTGAGCCTGGGGACAGCTCATGCCCTCACTTCACTTTCATACAGAGAGGTGGCAGATGCCCCATTCCTGGAGTCACTCCAGTTCAGATTGTTTGGGGCTCTGGGCAACTTGTTCTAGGTGAAGATGTCCCTGCTGACTCAAGGCAGGTAGACTCGATGACACTGAAAGGTCTCTTCCAACCCAAACCAGTTTATGATTCTGTCTGTGTTTGAAAGTTGAATTGCACCCTGCAGTGCTCCACTGAATGCGGGTGCCATGGCTTGTCCTCCACCCCACAGCAGGTGTGGTTCTGCTGATGTCAGGGGGAAGAACCTGGCAGTGCAGAGTTCCCCATCATCATCTCAGGCTCCCCATTTCTGCTTCCCAGCCAGAGCCATCCCTCTGCTTTGGCATGACAGGGCTGGGAGCAACGGCAGATGTGGCACACGCTGGTTATAAACTTGCTCCACGAGTTCCCGGCAGACAGATATCCTTGAGACTCACCTCCATCTCCTGCTCAGGTCACGGGGAGATTTAGAGATGAGGAGCTGTAGTTAAGGTCCAGATCTGCTATCTGAACTTGAGTGATGGAGGACACATTCCCGGGACATGTTTATTGTCACCTGGTGGCCCGCAATCCCGCTCTCACAGAGCCACCTCCATTCCCCGTATAATTCATGGGCTGACTCGGTGGTGGAGTGACTGATAAGGCCTTCACGCCAGGCTTGCCGGCCACATGTCTCAAGGAGACTCCAGAGGAGCTTCAGCACAATATAAATGTGGCTCTGTGTCAGCCTCAAACCCCTGGAAAATTCCCCGTCTCGAGAGTGCAGCATTTTAAGTAATAAAACCATAGAGAGATTACAACGAAATGTGACAGGAATTTATAGCCCTCTGCATGAACCTTTTACCTTAAGATAGAACAAAGTTGAGGCGAAAAAAATTGCGTGGTTCACTTAGGTAACCTTTCCAACAAGCTCTCCTCAGCTCCTGGCCCCGCATTCCTCTTTGCTGATTTAATAGCAGGAAAAAACAGCCCTCTGAAAGCAGGAAGCTGGGGAAGCAGGCACTACTCCATGCTTTTGTTGCTTTAACCCTCACTGCTTTCTCCCTGCCTCATGCATGATGATTTGGGAGCAAAAGGACAACACTGACAGACTGCTGCTGGACCCTGGAGTTGTACCAAAGGCTGGTTTTAACCCCCAGGTCCTCACAGAGGCAGGAGGCAGCCAGCAGCTGTGAAAGCAGCCCATAGGCAGGGGAGGCTGGCTCACAGGGAGAAGACAGGAGGGATTTCTTTTTCCTTTTATTTTCCCTTGAGAGACACCAAAAATCCTATAGCATCTATAATTCTAATGAAAATAAGGTGTAAGCAAGGGCTCCTGTGCATACCCACACCCTAATGACATGGGCTATGCCTCTAAGTGCCATGTCCCTTCGTGCTGGGAGGTGTGTATTTTTATTGCCCATGAAAGGGTCATGTAGCATAGCTAAGCAGATTCCTGGCTCTCCCTGATACTGGATTTACTGCCACTTTCAGCAATAAAGAGTGGAATTAATCCTGAGTTTACTAATCCAAAGAGTAAACAATATCCAGTGGAGACACTCATGCAAGATAAATGCAAGGGAGTTAAAAGCAGCCAGAGTGAAATCATTCTGCTCCAAGCTAAGGAGGCATTTGAGGAGCATGAAGCCTCCACACACTGTATTATCAAATTGTTAATAAACATTTCCAAAGTCTGTAACACTGGGAAGCTTTCCTTTCCAGTTCATCACAACAGGGGATTTTATATACGAAGCATACTCAGTGCTGGGTAGTAATTTTATATCATCCATTCTGCCAGTTAAGGTCATGTTAGTCAGAAGCTGCTGATACGAAGTTAAAGACTTAAGAGACTAATCTGCTGTTTATCTAAAGCACTTAACTTTTTTAAACTCCCTGATACAACCTATGGAAATAAATAGACTCTAAGATGGTTTCCTCTCAAATGTTCCAACACTTTACAAATTATTTATCCTGTATTTGCAAAACCCAGGAGCTGTCACAGTGACTCTGTGCTTGGCTTGGCCACCCTATCAGAAACAGCTCATGAACAGTCCCACAGCATCTGGGCTGCACGTACTGTATCATCACTGGCTTATTAAGCAATTTCAACTATTCAATCCCCACAAGGATCTCAATTACTTTGAATTCACAGTTGTCCATTACAGAATTTTGTTACCTAGGCTCCTGAGGCATACCGAGGCTGCACCCTTTGCCAGCAGCAAACCCCTACAGAGGTGCCCACCACCACCATGTTCCATCCATCTGCTGATCCTTGCACAACCCCTCCTATAATTTCATGTCCTGTAGCTGTAGTTCCCACTGCTCAAGCATTCTGCCAGAGTCAAACGCCCTGCTCTGCCCAAAGGTGGTGCCTGGGCACCAGGTATTAGCCTTTGGACCTCATCTGGACAGGGCAGGGAGTTGGAGGGGCAGCCTGCACAGAGCAGGGACAACATTGTGCATTGGGAACAACAGACACAGACAGCTCCAGCTCCAGGCTGAGCACAGGGGCAGGGAGCACTGCTCCATTCGAGAGTTTCAAGGTGCCATGAGAGTACTCAGCTGTTCCCCAGAAAAATCCTGTCTGTGCTGAAAAAGCAGCAGCAAGAGCTATTGCACACTGCTGCCTGTCATCCTGTAAAACTCAGGGCCAAATCTCAGAGGACAAGTTAAAGTTAACTATGCCAATGGGTGCATTTCTCTCTTGCTTATTAAACGCTGAACGCCAGAGCTCTGCGTGGCATAAGACAGAACTTAGAGTACAACAAAAGGGCAAAGCCCCACAGGCACAAAGGGCAGGGGGGCACACAGTCCTGCAAGGAACGTGTCCCAAATGTAATAAGGTGAAATAATCAGTCCTGCTAGTTCTGCAGAGAGAGAAAGGCAGAGAGACCACACACTGAGTGTGGGAGTGAAATCATGTCTGAGCCCTAGGAGGGCACAGCATGGCACAGCACAAACTTGCATCACTCTGTTTATTTGTGAGCCACAAATGTTCATTTTGTTGGTTAATACATTTCAAAAATATTAATTTCTATGCTCACAGAGAGTGTTTCATACTGGTGAAGTCCAGCCAGGTTCAGGGACCATTTTAATAGCAGCTCCTACATTTTCTCTGTGTAAAAATCAAACTGGAGTAACACAAGAACTCACCAAACAAGACTGGGGAACACGGCAGAGTGCAGCAGTCAGGCTGGACACATAGTGGCCACTCTCATCTGTGATCTGAGGTTTGCTGTCCTGCTGAGCCAATGGCTCACAGGATCCTGTACTCGGCCACCAGAAGCTTCAGATCTTCAACCTGCTCTTCTCTTTGTTGCCTTACCTACATAGAATCATGGAGTCATAGAATTTTAATGTTGGGAAAGACCTTTAAGATCATCAAGTCCAACTGTCAAACCAATACCACCATCTCCTGAAGAGCCATGTCTACAGGTTTTTTGAACACCTTCAGGGATGGTGACTCCACCACCTCCCTGGGCAGCCTGTTCCACTGCCTGACCACTCTTTCAGTATAGAACTTTTTTCTAATATCTCATCTAAATCTCCTCTGGTGCAACTTGAGGCCACTTACTCTTGTCCTATCACTAGTTCCTTGAGAGAAGAGACTAACACCCACCTCATTACAACCTCCTTTCAGGTAGATGTAGAGAGCAATGAGGTCTCCCCTCAGCCTTCTCTCCTCCATACTAAACAATCCCAGCTTCCTCAGCCACTCCTGCTAAGACCTGTTCTCCAAACCCCTCTCTAGCTTCATTGCTCTTCTCTGGACACACTCAAGCACCTCAATGCCTGTCTTGTACTCAAGTGCCCAAAACTGAACACAGTACTCAAGCTTCAGCCTTGCCAGTGCAAAGGGCAGGGGCAGTCTATAGCTACAGTACAGGGGCAATCTACAGCTACAATCCTATTTTCATAATCAGGATTGTAACCAACTTCTTTTTGGATGTGCAATGTGGCAGACAGTGTAAGGGGTGGGGGGAAAAAAACCTGATGAATGAAAACTTCTTCCTATGGAAGAATGTTTTAATTTGTCATACTGGTGTAAGAATAAGTCGGTTCGGTAAAGAAAAGAGTACAAATTATCAGCCCTTCAGAGCTTTCCCATTTAACCACTTTATTGCAATACAACTGCCCATAACATTTGCTTTTAAAGCCCATGATGCTGAGTGTAGTTATTACATTGCATACATAAAAGATGTTTACAATTTTTTATATATATGTAAAATGTTGATCCCCTGGGCCACATTGATTTGTGCTGGCTTCACGGCTGGGTTGGTGCAGGAATTTCCCAAAGAGATGTGATTAGGCTGCAGGGAACTTTCATTCTTTTTTCCTTGTTTTAATCTCCTGCTTACCAATTTAAAGGGCCTATCTTGTATTCCATTTATGTCAACACTTCCAGGGGTATCAGGGTTTTCTGAGCTTGGGAGCGCACAGCACATGCAGACTCACACACTCCATTTTCAAAACACATTCTGGCTGTAGATGAAGTTGAGGTGATTTATTAGATCTTAGTTGTTTCCCTAGTTGAAAGCAGAACTGGGACAAATACATTAATTAATGTCCTGCCTGCAGCAGTGGTGGGACAGGCAGGGTAGGGACCAAGACTCTGCTGTGCAGGGTGGCACAGCTTTGTTCCCTCTTAGCAATGATCTATCTTCACTGCTTGTTGAGATTAGCTTTCATCTCTCATCCTCAAAGGTTGTTCTGGGAATTGCCAAAACTTCTGCCTTTTCCCTTGACCACGGACACAAGCAATGTCCCCAGGTGATATCCATGACCAGTCACTAGCATGGCAGTGACTGGTAGAGATGTTCCACCACAAACACCCCAGAGTCACTGACTACTCATCCACTGTGCCATGAGTGACTTGCAAGCAGAGTGCTGGAAAGGGCTGAACCTGAAGAGAAATTAGTGAGAAGTTTCCATTTTCCTAAAGTAGAGATACAACCAACCAAAAGGACAAATAATTTCCCAGCAATCTGTTTTATAATGAGCAGTGGGTTGTAATTAAGATGATACTCATTCTGAAGAAATTAACTATTCTCCAACAGAGAAGGGGAAAAAAAAAAAAAGTGGTTTATAATTTCAATCTCCCAACTTTGACAAGCTAATCTGTAGAGTTAAATAATAATGGGGGAAAATGTTAGAGGGTTCTCATAAAAGCTCAGGGGAAAAAAAATCAACAAACTCCAGGAAAGTGGAAAGTATCCACAGTGAGTCTGTAAATGGGGACTGAAAGGGAAGGTATCCTGTGGGATGGTCACTGCTCCATCCCTTCAAGGGAGCAAGTCCACACTCAGCTCACCCTGAGGATATGGGTTCCATAAGCAGTGATGTCTATCAGCAGTGATGTCCATGTTCTGGAGACTGGACCTTATGTGTAGAGATAAGAAGTTTATTTACATATTCCCTGTGCCTCAGCCTAGAGTTGATGTGAGAGAAAGCCAAAGGCCACATATTGAGATAATCTCTGTGTTTAAGAAAAAAATTAATATCTGCACTGTTTTCCCTTTCCCTTTCTGGAAGAAGAGCAGAGGGGGTGTAGCTGTATTTCCACGGTTTTTTTAAGTCTCTAAATGTAATCCAGAATATTAGACAGTATTCAGCTTTGCACAGGTACCTGGCAAAATGGTTTAAACATTTATTAAATATAGAATGATAAAATACCTTGAAGATCACATCCAATCAACACAGTTTCTGCTGTGGAAAATCACGTCTCATTAATCTGTTAGAATACTTTGAACCTACCAATATATAAATGGATAAAAGAGAATATCTTGACATATTTTTAGACTTTCAAAAGGCTTTTAATGAGATCTTCCCACAGGATTTCTTAGGAAACAAGATAAAAATGAGGGGAAGAGATACAGTAGCATTACGAATCAATAAGATGGACGAAGAGGAAGGAAACAAAAGTGGTAAATAGTCTTTTAATAATCAATGTAAAGGGTCACTAGCGGTGTGCTACATGGTTACACGCTCAATCTGATGGCATTAATATATTAATTACTGACCTGGAAAAGGAAACAGTTGCATGGATTAGCTAAATTCAGAAAAGATGAAAGAAATTCAGAGAAATTTAGGCAAGGCAGAAGAACGATGTGACAGCTAGTGAAGGTTGATGTTGATAAATACGAAAGCTGTAAAAAACAGAACTTCCCCAGCATATTACTGGTTGATTTGGAAAGCTGGTCATTGCTGAGCCCTTGAACAATGTGCCCTCAGAGCCAAATGGCAAGCAAGGTCCCACAGGCTCTGAGGAATGGGAATGAGAAGAGAGTAGAAAATACTGAAATAGCTCTCTCTGAACATCAGGTCCCACTCCTCCCTGGGTGTGGTGTGCAGTGCTGGTGTGCAGTGTGCATCTCAGAATGGTACCACAGAGTTGGACCAAGCTCAGAAAGCAAAGAGTGGGTCTTGGGAACTCAGTCTGAAAGGTGTGAAATTATTTCAGGTGTTAAAAGGATAGGCTGAACCAGGAGCTACTCTTGGTCCCCCTCCCTAGTCAGGAGCAAGGGGGCATTGATGGGAGTTCAGCTATGGGGAGTTCATGAGTGGAAATTCAGTTAAAGTGGTGCTTCTTGCAGAGGAGACTTGAAGAGATCTAAGATAAATATTGGTGGCCAAGGGAAAGCTGTGATGGGGGGAATCCCTCTATATCTGACAGTCAAATATCAATTCTGTGTTATCTGAGAAGGGATTGCTTCGGGTGAGGGGAGGCTGTTGCAGTGATGCTTGAACACTCCATCTCCAAGCATGCAAACCCTTACATCGACTGTACAAGCAGCAGCATGGGCAGAGTACCCACACATCTTAGTATTTATAAAGCTTAGTGCTGAACGTTCAGTTTTCTAGATAGTTTCTCTAACTGCTGTTCTGGAAATCCATTCCAATTAGACAGCAATATTCAGGCTTCCAATCCCAGCAGCAGGATGCGCTGTGGAGAGGTGACACTGAGTGGTCCCTGCAGGTGCAGTCTGAGAAACACAGATCACCTCCACAGGCATCTTCTAGTAATCATTCTGCTCATGAAGCTCTGGTTTCAGTGTCTTCAAATTAGATTTCAGCACTTCAAAAGAAAAAGGTAAAAGGAGGAAAATCAATGGGCTCTCAGTGCAAACCCAGGTCCATGTTGCTTGTGCAGTTGTCTGCACTGCTCTTTCCTCATGCTCAGCTCTGGCTGTCCCCACCTGGGATGCCCAGGCAGACCCCAGTCCCCTGCAGCTCCCACTGCAGCGTAGGGGTGGGGAATGTGGAATGCAGACAGGGGCCCAGGACTCAGCCGCCTTTTGGAGGCACCCGTTGGAAAGAAAAGCTGCAACAAGGGGCTGGCCACATGCCTGGGCTTCCCTCCACTCTTCTAACCCACCATGCCTACAGAGAGGGCAGAGCTCTGCTGTCCTCCACCATTCCCAATCAATGGCCATAGGTTGCATGGGCAGACCAAACGTGTCACAAGGACAGCAGCATTTTGCCCATTTGCCATTTGCAGAGCACACGAAAGCAGCACCCACAGCACATAGGAACCAAACCCAGCGTCCTAGAGGGGCCACGCTGCAAACCACTGCTGTGCTCAGAGAGCTCAGCAGCTTAATTGTCTTGTTAAATATAAATGGGCTGGTGATTTCTTAAAACTGGGAGAGTGTGGAAAGCCATTGTGAGGAGGATAATACCAGTGGTATTTAAAAATTAAAATCTGCTGTAGCCAATCATGACAGAAGCAGCATTTGTCCTTTGCAGTTTGACTTTGATAGTCACTCGTGGATGCTATAAACACAGAGGCTATGCTCGCAGCTAAGCAATAAAGTGACTGGTGCATTTCTTTTTACTTTATACACCACTGTATTGATTTTGTAGTTTATTTTTTCTTGGAGGAGAAACTAAGGTATTGCGATTTCATTTAGGTACTGCATTATAATTTCCCCGATGATTTTGTCAAATGTTCCTGAAGGAGAACACCTCACAGTGAGCAGGATTCAAAGACACAGAGCCGACTAATCCATACCTAATTGGATGAAATCGTTATGCACTTTCCCTCCTTTTGGAGGTTTTTTCAGAGTTCCTGGTTCCTTAGGGATCCTAAAAGCCACTGAAGAGGTTATTATAGTATGTCCTCGGGGATGTTTAATACCCTAGCCCTGTTCAGACATGCAAATAATCTAATTCAAAAGCTTCCTAATTAGCAAGCCAGCTACAGTTCTGGATAAGGGGGGGGAGAGAGAGAGAGATCTAAAAGGACTGTGCTTTTTCCTTTTATAGGCTGCTATTGTGCAAAAGGCAGCATAATGGATAAAAAGTAATTGTTCTGATTTTAATTGCGATCCACTATTTATAGTTTTGTTCTGTCATCTGAATAATGAGGGGATTTTGTTCACATAGCTTGCACTAAACACACTGCAACTTAGTTTACACAGAATGCAGCATGCGCTGGCATTTCCTCCTGGAAGCACAATTCTGCAGAGCAGAGATGGTCCAAGTAAAAGATGTTAAGCTAGTTAATGAATTAGCCATTTAATTAACATAATTAGAGATAATTATTTTCTTTTAATCTATTGCCAATTTTAGGACAATTAAACTAAACAATGGTGAAGCAGATCACAGAGGGTCCTGTGCAATCCTCACAAAGCTCTCACCCTAAAAAAAAAAAAAAAAAAAAAAAAAAAAAAAAAAAAAAGAGTTGTTAAATATTGGGGATGTTCACAGTGCTGGATGCTCAGGCAGGATCATCTCCACAGTCCTGATGCAGAGACAGGACAGCCTGTGACCCTCACCTGTGGATGAGATGCCTGATCCCTACAGAAGACTTCTCCTCCCAGGATGGGAGTCAGTAGGATTGTTCCCATTGGGTGCACATCTTCCATAAGGTCTGTCCAAGCTAGTGCTGCACTGAATTGTGCTTCAAGGTCTACAGAAAGATTAAATTTGTCAAGACATCATCCCTCAGCCAGTGTAAAAGCTGTAGTCTTCATGAATTAAATGCAGGGGAAACTAAATACAAGGCTGATGCCAATCCTGAATTAGCAGAAATGTCCTCGGTGCAGAAGCATCACAAAGGTTGCAAGACCCTGGGTTGGAAGCTCATTGGCAGCTGCAGCTCTGCCCTGGCAGGGTCTATCCTGCACAATATGGGGGCAGGACACCTGATCCATGCGCCCCAGGCTGCTGCTGCACGAACTGCAGCCACTAGCAGCAGGAGCAGGAGAGACTTCAGGTGCAAGGAGACAGGGCTGAGCCTGGGACTGCACAAGGGGAGAGGCTGGCTCTGGTTTTACAGTGCCCAAGGCCACCCCTGGGTGGCTCAGCTGGTGCCCAGTACCCCAGGCAGCGTGGACCCTTTTGCACACTGGGAGAACCCTGGAGCAAGGCCAGTGAAAGCCTTGCCTAAATCCTTCTGCCAAACAGAAATATTTACTGTGGGTGCAACAAAGTATATTTTTGGTGTTTGGGTTTTATTCTCCTACCAGAAACAAACCAAACCAAAACAAATAAGGCTACTCCCTGGCTCCCCTTCTCCTCCTCTCAAACGGTATGACCAAATATTTACAGATTTTTAAGTGGACTGCATTAGGCAACTTAGATGTAGGTCTAACTACAAGATCTCTCTATAAGGTGTCTGACCTTCAGTAGCTCCCACTTTCCTCTATTGCTTTCTCAGGAGCATTCTAAGTGACCCTTCTGCCCTACAAAATAAAGTTAAAAAAAACCCTTTTAAAGTCTGAAAATACTCCTCAGCCTGGTAAACCTCAAGTGCCAAGGCTTTCGAAAGCATTCGTCTCAGTGTTGTGGCCAGGGAGTGCAGTCAGAGGACCAAAAGGACACTCTGTGCCATGAAAAGGCTACAGTAGGAGGAAGAAGCAGGAGCAGGACTGACTGGCCTGACTCCAGCACCAGAAGGGAACTTCATCTGGCACCCATTGCTGAGTCTCGCATCCCATGTTTCGGTACTGAATTCTGCCTCCCTGCACTGCAGGACCAGTCCTGGCCTTTCTGCCCATCCCTTCCAAGAACCTTTGACCAATGTCTCCCAATTGGTGGCTGCTTCAGGGCTGACAGATGCAGCACCTGCCTTCCTACCTCACACCTCATGCACCCCACAATCCACCCACCTAGTGTAGGTGGTGGCATGGAGGGACAGTAACTTTTGGCCAAGTGCTGGGGTTTGCCAAGCCTGTCCCTCCAAGTGACATGCACTCTGCTGCACGTGGCACTGCTCCTCAGTTCATTATCCTATTAGATTCCCACACAACACCTGCTCAATTGGAGCCTCGTGTGCTAGCAATTAATATGTTATGCCCTGATTAATTAGCAGGGTTAATTATGATTGCTGTTGCTTAAACCTATGTAGAGAGAGATGGCATCATATTGCTGTGACTTGCAGCACTGAGGATGCACCCCTGGGAACCAGGAGCAGTGCTGTTAGCAGCAGGCCACCCCTGCGGGACGAGCGTGCTTGTTCCTGTGCTGCTGCGAGCTTGGGAGCCCAGTCCCTGCTTGCTCCAATTAGCACTTCCTTATGGGGTGGCACCTCCCAGCCACTGCTGGTGAAAATGAGCCCAACCCATTGATTCTGCAGGTGCTGAAGGTGCTGTGGCTTCCTGTGTATTTGCCCACTTCTTACATAGTGTAACTTTAACATGGCTCGTTTGCTAGGGTGCAGTCACCAAACTGCTACCAACCCGAACCTGGACAGATACTCTGAGCTTTCACAGTGCTCAGGAGTTTCTGGCCAGCTTTCACAGCCATGGGCACCAGTGCCCACCCCTGGGAGCCAGAGCCAGGTGCCACTTCAGCTTGGGATGGAGAAAGCCAGACAAGGGCACTGCAGCTGAGGCCACGTGGGGAGGAAATCCTCAGTTCCACAGTCACAAAAGCTGAGTGAGAACAGCAGGGCAGGCTCAAATCCAGCAGAGAGCTGAGCATCCCCAGTTTCCCGTTAAGCTTTTGATTTGTCTGTGTGTGAAATAGTGAGACTTGGGGCCTTTTTGGCAGTTGTGAGTGAGAGATGACCACCCTTCTCATTGACTTATCCTTTTGAAGCTATCATCACTCATTTCTCTTGGGAAGAGAATGTGAGGCACTGGTAAATAATATAGGGTTGTGTATTTCTTTATCTCCCATAGTGTGTTGTCTCCTACATGCTGTTCTGTTCTAACAACATCCATCAAGACAAATGCATACCTGCGAACAGCCTCCCTCAAACCTCAGAAATCTCTTTCTGAGGTCACAAACTATACAGAAAAGACAAAGAAGTAACGAGAAGGAAATTGCCCAAACAATTAAACATTTTTTTTCCGGAGACGTAGAGGATTCCCCTTGTCTGCACAAGCCAAGCACCAAAATAAGAATGCCACATCTCAAACACGAGGCAATCTATTATTCTCAGAGCAGTAACATGATACATTATCAGCCACCTTATCCTAGCAAAATGTATCATTACCTGCACTTTCTGCACTTTCCAGATCAATCCACTTTAAAAATGTAGTAATATAGAAGGGTATTAGGTACTAGAAAACTCATTATGAAAATGGCGCACTCAAATTCTTTAAAGGTGATATTTCATAAAATATACTATGCCTAGCTCTTGGCTCAATCATTCTTTTTAATAGCTCCATAGCAGCCAGAAAATAAAGTATTCATGAAGATTGAAGAAGATGATCCCATGAACTTCAATTTAATTGGTGCAAATTAAAACGATCCATCTTTCCACGCTGCCCGTCTATCTCCAATCATCAGTGCACCGCACGTCCAGCACCCTGATTACAATTATCTTTTAATAGGAAAACTTGTCACTTTTTGTGTGATTTACATAAGCTTGCACAAACTTACTGGTATCATTTAGGGTTGGAATGTATGAATTTTTTTTTTTTTNCAGAGGTGAGGTGAGCTCTTGGCAGGGGGCTCATTTACTGCACTTAAAGCCTAGACTTGTATGAGAAGAATGCCAGAAAGCAGCCTTCAATACATCTTCATTCACCAGACCTCCCCCCAAAGAAGTGCTAATGCAGCCAGATTTCATGGTGTCTTTGCAATGACCATTGCAATTACAATACAAAAACCTAGATGACATTTTGACTTTTAATTAGGAGGGAAATGATGCTGGTCCCTGCTGATGGCTCTCTCTCTCCCTTCAACTGCTCCTAGCACTCCAGTCCTGAGAAGGTACCCTGCAGGGTTTAATAAGCCATCAAATCATAGTGGTGTGGGACGTATTCTCAAGAGTTCAAATAAAATTACCATAAATGTATGTTTACTGTGGCTGGCCTAGTGTCTGGGATCTGGCTGAGGGCCTCCAGCCAGGAGCAGCCAAAAGGACCCATAGTATTAATTACTCTTACTATCATTATTACTATTTTCTTTGTGATGGCCACAGTCCAACAGCGAGGACGCCGCAGAATGATTCATTGCCTGAAGCCATTTATGTATAATATGTTTCAATTTCGTTTCCTTATCTTTGAAAGGCAACCGCCCTTATCACAGATGGCTTCCATGCCTTAAGATGTTGTGAGATTTAGCTCTGTCTTCCGAGGCTGCCTCTTTCTATGCATTGAGATAATTAGCATTGTTTAGCTTTTGTCCGCGGGTTCCCTGATAGCATTAACCCTAAACGAGAGGTAGGCAACCCGCCAAGCGACAGCTGCAACTCTTCCTGATCTTACTGAACCTGCTCACACCTCTGCTGAAGCACGTGGAGGGATGGGGTTTAATAAGTGCTAATTTCCAGCTCCCTTTTCTCCATAGCCATGGAGATCAGCTGAACACGCCTTGCTGCTCAGCACACCCAGGCCCCTGCGGAGGCTGGCAGCCTCTGAGTATTAAACTTTTTAGCACATCCACTGCAAAGCAATTTTGAGGACTCCTTTGCCAGTGAAGTTCAAATGAAACTCATAGCTGATCTCATTAAGCACTTGTCTCATTTTGGTGCATGAATATTAAATAGGAACGTGTGTGAGCAGGATGCCACAGAAAGGAACATTTTTCCTCTCAGCCTAACACTCAGCACAGCTTCTGGTGCCACTGGACTGATGTCCCAGAGTCCAGTTCTGCCTCCCAGGGTGGTAGGTTAAGGGGTCCCAGAGGTGCTGCCCTCACTTCTGAAAGGCAGATGCTCTCTGTGACCTGAGCCGTCAGCAGAGGAGGGCAGATGGCGTGAGGGCTGCAGTCCTGGGTGAAGGGATTTTGGGAGGGTGTGCCATGGCAGAAGACATCCCCCATGCATTCCCTGCACCAGGACACTGCTACCAAGGGTGAGAGAGGGGTAGGTTGGTGAAGGACAGCCATGGGGTTGTGACAGGCAACACAGCTCAGCTCTCACCTCATCTAGTGTGTCCCTGCCCACATCAGGGGGGTTGGATGTTCTTTGAGGTCCCTTCCGACCCTGACAATTCTGTGATTCTGTGAATTCCAGGGCACTGCACTGCCTGGCCAGCAGCTACCTGAGCCAGGTGCCCTCCAGATGTTGCTTCCCAGACAGCTCCCCAGAGCTCTCCCTATCAGTCTTTTATCACGGCAAATAGCACCAGTCTCTGTGCCCCAAATAAACTCCAATCCACTTGATCTATCAGGGAAACGCACAGCACCGACCTGCCATAAATCCCCCAGGGTGGCGGGAGAGGCTGCCCGCACCTACTCCCTCCTGGCCCCGGCCTGCCGCCCACCTGCCACGCTCCCCAGTAAGCAGGTAATCATGAGCTGCCACAGAAAGGTGACCCATTACCGTGATGGATTTGGTGTGAAAAACAAATGGACTGAGACCTGCGGATTGCTGTCCTTACTGCACCTTGGCCTTTTGTTCTGTCATATCAATATCCGCACGGGGCCTCATTACACGCCGCTCCTGCTCTGACGGGAGTGCAGGGTCAGCGCCGCACACTGTGCTCGGCTGCGCCAGGGAACCTCACCCTGGGAACATGCTACCCCCTTCCCCCCGGGGCACTGCCCAGAGCCACCCCAGCCCCACAGTGCCAGGGGGTGGGTGATAGAGGGTCCTGCAGTGTGCTCCTGCCCCGCCATCCCTTACAACCTCCCCTGCCAGCACCACTGCCTCTCCCCCATTTACATGTGCAGGGTCGGCACAGGCATTGTGTCCACTGAGCAAATTTGGGGGCGTGATCCAGTTATAATTTATTCTGCTTTCTTTCCAGTCTGGGGCCCCTAGGATGGATTGCAGGGGGGTGCAGCGCAGCTTATCTGGGGAGCTTGCCACCTCACATCCCATAGACAAAGCTACGCTCTGGACTATTTGCTCAGCATGAAAGACGAGAAGTTAAAAAAAAAGGGAAATATTTCACACCCTGTGCCAGGCCAGTAATAGAAACAATTCAGTAATACATTGGCAATATATTTAAGTGCTGCTGAGCAGACTTCTTCTTTCCTTTCTCATCAAGTCTCAATCCTCTCATCAGTGAATGGACTCAGCCTCACCACAAAGAGCTGCTGGAGCAGAACCATGTCTGAAGTATGGCACAGCCCAATCACTCTGGGCACTGGGCACACTCACAGCAGCACCCTGAGAGCCTGCTGCCGCCAGAGGAGCCTGAAGCCTTGTAGGGACTTCTGTCATCGCCACGGGGAGAAGGAGGAGGGAGAGCTGCAGAGTTGACCTTGAGGCTGCCTGGGACTGACCCTGAAGCAGCAAGATTCTCCATTCCATTCACAGGCACTGTCATCTCTCACCTTGCAGAGAGCGCTCTCCTTGCCCATTTATCATCACAAATGTTTCTATTTAGGCTTATTTGTTTGTACAGTTAAGCCCTGTTACATTTACACCAAGAAGAAGGACAAATTGTGATTTTATCCAATGTTAGATCGTATCACTCCTTGCTACAACATTCACAGCATTAATAAGGATAAAGGGAGACTTTGGAGAAATCCAATAATACAGTACATGCGATAACGGCCCAGCGAAAGTGCTCTGGGGAGGGAGTGCAATTCCACAGCGGAGCCTCTGCCGCGGAGCCTCCGCCGCGGAGCCTCCCTTTGTGCACACCTTGCATTGTCTCGCCAGAAAGGGATTTCTGAACTGACTGAACGTGGCTACCACAGTTCTGGAGACAAGGTCATGCTCATTAACAAGAATTAGTCTGCCCATTTCCTGAAAAATATCTTTTCCACAAAGCACTGGATGCCCAAAAGGTTCCCAGCTCCTCCCACCAGCAATCACCAAATGTAGAAATGGGCTTTTTAAATAAAGATAAAAGTAGTGACAGAAATGTGCCCAAATTGTGGCAAGTCTGGGAAATCAGAGCATGTGAATGCAGAGAGCAGAACCCAAAAAGCAACCTGGGGTGTGAGGATGCAAATCCATCACTGAGTTTGTGAGAGCCACTGTCAAGCAAGAAGCCACTACCACAAGCCCTGGACCTTCCCAGCAACCCCACATCACTCACAGCTACCCAGCAAAGCTGTGCCTGTTCCATGGCTGCAAGTTATTTCACCTACTGTCACCTTGGCACCAATGTGAAGAGGGCCAGGAAAAACCGATGTACACCTATTAGCTTGTTCGTAGCAGGAGCATCTTTTCTAGCTCACTCATGCTCCCAACTGCCCATCTGCAAGCAGCCCCTCAGCCAGGAGGAGCCCTCATTGCCCCATCATGCTTGTGTAAGGAGCAGCACGTGTTGGACACCAAAGCTCACATGCACATCAGCCCAAACTCCTACAATTGCTCCATCTGTTGGAAAAGTTTCCTTGGAGATTGGCATCTTTTTTCCAGTGGGAAGCCCACAGTGGATATAAATCTGTTAGGAAAAAAAAAAAAAACCCTTCCCTAAACCCTTCCCCAACACCGTGCTGCAAGAAGTACTTGCTCAGGCTGATGCCCAGCTGGGGCCATGCTATGGGGTTTCTCCTGCCTCCCCCTGCCCTAGCACAACTCTTGCCAGCAGCATCAGGCAGTGAGCTGCAGCCCCAGAAGCTGCTTTGCAGACGGTTGTGCCGGAGCACGCTGCACCGGCTGTGCCTGCAGCTTTGGCCTGGGAGTTCCTGCCTCAAACCAATCATCATTTATGTTATCCTTACCGAGGAGGGCACAGACCTTCAATCATTCTTCCTAGTTAGACACAATCATCAGCCAGATTTGTCTTGTTTAGCTGAAATACTTACACCGTAACTACACAGCCCTGCAGATTGTCAGCGGATGTTTTGCTAATCCTGCACACCCAGCCCTCTTGGTCCTGGCGTGGGCTTTTAAAGGGACAGTTTTGGCTCAAAGTCTGTTCTTCTCCATGCCAACACACTTTCTAAGAACACAACTGCTGCTTTGGAGCACTCTAGCCATTTCCAGGAGCAGAAGACTGTGCCAGCCTGCTGGCAGAGCATGGGCCAAGCAACATTTGCTGGCATCACTGGCAAAATGTTCATTCCTTAGTCAGAATTTCAGACAAGCATCCACCCTTCCTGCACAGGGCAAGGGAAACTCTGCAGATCATCTTGGGTTGATGGCGACACATGGAAGCTAATTGGGCCACTGAGCACAATGCAACGAGGCCATGGTACCCAACAACACACCTGGAGCTGCCAGAACAGGCTGTGTGATGCCTAGAGCTGCTGTACTGGGCTGGGGGATAGTCCCACTTACTGGCACATCAGCACTGGCTGCTCTGAACATCCCTTGGCTGCAGTTGGGTCCTGATCACCACAGGCTCTTTTAATCCATTCTTGCAGGCTTTGCTCCTGACCACAACAGGCACACACAGAGCAGACCTTTACTGGAGATCCATACCACGGGCAGACAGGGGCACAGAAAACGCAGCCCCATAGGACCCAGTGCTGTCAGGCAGCTACCACAGCTCCTTCTCCATGCATATCTATTTTCTGGTGTTTTTTTTATGATCAGCTCAAGATTTCTTTTGCATCTGCCAAGGAACTATTTTCACAAATAAGTATGTAAATCCTCTGTAAATGTATGCTAATTACTTATTTTAATTACAATGTAAATAAGTAATTACTGAATAATTTTAAAGTATTTACATGGGGGCTGTGTGATTTAAAAGCTAACTTGTTGGAAGTATAAAAACTGTAAATTTTACAGTAATTACAGCACAATTTATACAGTGTGGCCAAATACAATTTCCATGTGCTTCATAAGATATAAATAAATACGTAATTCCCCAGTAATTACTGCATAATAACAAAACTATTGCATGTTTGTTTTTTTCCCCTGTTAAGTGAAAAGCACCCATACACTGAAAGAAAACCAAGGTGAGATTTTGCACAAGGACAACAAACATTCATCCATCTGATTCTGAGCAAAGTGAAGACGAAGAGCTGATCCTGAGGAACCAGAAGAAGAAAGGAAAAATTTGAAAAAGGGGGAAGTATAAAAGGAGGAAAAATAACATATGAGAAGCCCAGTGAAAAGCCCATTGCTGCCACCCTCACCCCTTCCCTGATCGCTCAGGGCCCATGGTGCTGGCAGCCGCAGCTCTGCCAGATGTTTCTGCTGAGTCTGGTGGGTCTGTGCTGTGCCAAGGCTTCTGGGCACAGGGCTCTGGGGACCCCCTCGGCCCCGCCACTGTCTCTCTTGACTGCTGTTTCCTGCAAATGCTGATGCGGGAGCAGAGCTCGGCAGGAAATTGGCAATCAGAAGGTGAGTATATAAACAGTTAAATTATATTTCCTGTGGGGTATTTTTTATTAATTTCATTGCAATAATATGTTAAACACAAGCACTGTGAAAATTAGTGTTAATGAACATTAAATGTGTTGGACAATTTAAATGGTGTGTATATATCACCTCTCTTATTATTGGGATTGGCCCAGTGGTAATATCCTTTTATCGATCCTCTGCCGTTCTCCTTGTGTCTGTCCCTGTGGAAGTGGTCATGAAGGACACTGTAAGCACACAGCTATCAGAGACATAATCTTTTAGCACTTTAATAACACTGCGAGCAGCCATCACCTACCAGCCCTTAATAACTGTCTCCGTCAGCTCTTTAGAATTTGCAGATTACAGAGTCCTTCTAAATCTTCCCTGAAAAGGCCAGGCACATTAACAAGCCTACCTGGGCCCTCTGCTGCAGCCTCGCTGGCCCCGGGCAGCCCTGGCACACCGCCTCCTCCCCAAAATAGCTGCTGCGCAGCCTACTTAGAGTCGGGGAGATGCAGGGATCTATATATAGATTTTGTATTCCAGCTCGCGGTGCGCTGCCTCATGCCCATGCGTGCAGCTCGCCTCTCAGATCCGCTGTTAATTAGGTTTGCACCGCAGTACAGCTCTTGCAGAGCAGGTGTGGGCGGGAGGTTGGCTGCCGTGGGCTCATTAGGCCTGAAGACGGATTTCTCTGTGGCGCGTGCGGGGCTGCTTCAGAGCGGCTGGGCTCCGGCTGCGGCGGGGGCAAAGAGAGCCTGCACAATGGTGCCTGCTCGCTGCTCATCCGGTGGCGGGGGCTGAAATCCCAGTGCTCCTTCTGGAAAAGCTCCACGCCACTGCTGTGACACTGAGGCCTCGAGTGACCTGTTCTAGTGGCAGGCGTCCCTGCCTGTGGTGGGGGGGTGGAACAAGATGATTTTGAGGTCCCTTCCAGCCTAAACCATTCTATGATTCTATGACTCCAGCTACCAAGTGGAGAGTGCTTTACAGTTGTGCATCCCTGCAGCGAAGGTTGCCCATTCGTCCCAGCGTGCTCACTTGCTGCATGTTGCCATAGGGTCACACCTGTATGTTCACATCATCTGTATTTTTTTTAAGAATTCAAAGCCAGAGCCTCCCTTGGTGCTTGCAGGGTTCACTCTCATGCCTCTGTAGCTGGACAGACATTTTCTTTCCAGCCAGCAGGCAGTGGGTGACCCAGGATCATGTAAATCTGGCACTGAGAGCAGAGTTATGAATTTCCTCATTGGCCTTTTCCTGATGCTCAGCAATACAATGCAAGTGTCTCACAAGCCCAAAATTAAACTCTCCTGCACAATATGGTTATACAGTGACGTGCTAATATTATCCCCATTGGGGAGCCAAGGTATTTTTATGCCTCTGCACTCATCTTACATCTAAGTTTTGCTAATAACTGGATTTGTGCAGTTGCACAGTTTTAAAAGAACAGGTTAAGGGGAAAATAGATATGTATTCAGTAACTCTGAGTACCTGGATTAAGACACTTTTCTTTCCTCCTGGAACACTTAGCATTTCTATAGCCTTGCACATGTTCTAAGCACGGGTCTCACTCGATTGCATTCCTGGTGGGATTATATTGCTGTTCCAGAAGGATTTTTTAAAAATTAATGATAGAATGGCTGTGAGACCGGCGGGATGTGAGCATTCCTACAGACACCAAGAATCTCCCCACAGCTGGAATTAGTTTGATTGCAAAATTCACTTGAGAATGAGCAAAGACAGAGCTTCAAAGCCACATCTTTTCCCTAAACTGTGGTAGATTTTAGAAGAATTTATAAAATATCCTTCCCGAGGATGGAGTGAGACAATTTCATGCCTTTAGTCTGGAGTATAAAGGAGCTCAGGTTTTTTGAGTAAGTGGTTATAAAAATTGTTGACATAACAGTGTATCTCTGCTCCAAGCCTGTCCTCGGATATGAAATTCCTGAAATTATCTATATGGCTTTTGGTGCTTTATCTATTTGTTCATGACTCTGTAAAGAACATCTGTGAGGGGGAAGCTTCAGCAAAATCCTGCTCAGGAAGGGGCAGTTGACCTGCTGTTTGCAGGGCCAGTGTTTTGCAGCAATTGCCTGGGAGTGCAGGCAACACTTCCAATTGTATTCTTTCTAAATTTCCGCTTTATAAAGAATTCAATTTGTTTTATTGTTTGAGATTCATATCTAACACTGCAGAGCAAATTTAATATGCAGTGGATACACTTTAAAGCATTTTAGTTAATAAAATGCA
This sequence comes from Ramphastos sulfuratus, assembly GCA_013399055.1. NCBI lineage: Eukaryota > Metazoa > Chordata > Aves > Piciformes > Ramphastidae > Ramphastos > Ramphastos sulfuratus. The sequence goes on from WBNM01005719.1 coordinate 278,641, forward strand.
TAAAAATAAATAAGGAAATCAATGCTTTTGTTAATGTTCTGTCATTTTTACACGTCTTAAAATGTATAGCAGCTCTAAAAGCAACACCACGAGTGCAGTGGGCTCTGGTTTGGCAAATAACTGAAGATGCTGAGCAAACAAAAATGTTCATCAAAGATTAGGTTAGAAAGTTTAAGCCTCTGAGTTTTGAGATACCCTGACTGGCCCATGCACGTAGGAGCTCAGGGCTCCAGCGGCTGCCTAGCACCCTTCAGGCACAAGCAAAGCACACAGCTGGGATGACCATGGGTGCACCAAGGTCCCTTCCCAAAAGGGAATCACCATTGCCCCACAAAGCTGGGAAGGGACACAGGAGCATGCCAGTCCTGCAGGCACTCCCAAGCCCTTCCCCAGCAACCGAGTGAGGTGCACCAAAGGCAGAACCTGTCATGCAGCCCCAAGGTGACAGCAATGGCCTCAAACACTGCTCCCATGCTCAGCCCAGGCTATACAGCCATGGTTGTGTTCCTAAGTGGCTCTTCTCCATGGCAGGAGCCCTGCCATGCCCATCCCTCTGCCCATGGTTTGGGACCCAGCCCTGTAGAGTCTCATTTAGTCTCAAAGCTTTTCAGCAGCACACTCCAGTCATGTAATTGCTTTGTGAGGCTGCCCTAGGAGATGCAGCATGGAGGCACCATACTGCAACCTATAACCCTACCATAACATTTGAATGCTTGTTGTTATGCCAAGCCTCTGTCCTGGGCAAAATACGGATTTTTTGATGCCATTAGCATTGGTGTAGGTAAGCATTTTGACATTTCTTCTGTCTGTGAGGGGGAAAAAAATGACTCTCTCAGACTAAGTAATTAAAAGTGAATAAACCAGAACATTTCAAACCTGCTCATGGAAATGTGCCCTGCAGATGGATAAGATTCCCCCTCTAGAAAAATAACTGCGTAGATTCAAGCAATTAGAGAGGCAAATATCCTCCGACGGTATGCAAACAAAAAGATCCATGATGAGATAGGAGGCTGAAATAGGAAATCCCATTTTCTTTGTGACTTTTTAAACTGCACAGTGTTAACAGCCACATGGAAAATCCTTCTCATTAACACCTAGGGCTCAAGGGAAATGTTGTCGACGAACGCCTTATTGCATATAACCCCAAACCCTTTAGGACCTTGAGACGCTCAGACGAACTGGAGTAATGACCTGGAAATAGTCCTCTGGGCCTGCTGCAATAATGATGTGGCTGGCTGTATTTTTTTAATATGAGGAAAGAGATTAAAGAAAATAACAGCCCTGCTTGACTCGTTCATTATTACTGAGGTGAAGTGACCACTAAGAAATGATGACAGAAACCTTGCTCACCAGTCACTGGGACCCAAATGGGGCTGTGAAGGTTTCAGACACTGCCTGCCTGAAGGCAGCATAATAAATTCAGACATTATCTGATATGGATGTATCATAATGAAAAATAAATTTGCAAAACAGTCTGATATGAGTTAATCCATAAAGTATTTTATTACTTCATTTTCTTACATTGAATCCATCATGCATTTTTCTGGCAGCACATTTTTAATTACTTTTAATTTAAATATATGCATCCGCTGCTCAGATTGGTTTTGACACTGGTAAATTTAAAAAGAAAAAAAATTGAAAAGAGCAATTATTGTCCCTCTCCACCCTCCACTCTCCTGCATTCCTTCCCTCCACACATTGCAGTGCACTGACAGCCCTGACCCAGCAACAGGGAGGCTTCTCTGGTCAGGATCTAGCCCTGAGCCCTGGTGAAGCTGGCAGAGGTGGTGCTGGGTACCCAGAGCTCCTTCCTCTTCACTACCATCTTGCTTAGGGGATGCAGAAGTGCATCAGCCTGCAAATTTGCTCCTATGTATGGTTCCTTCAGAACAAAGGGGCAGCTCTCTCCATTGGCAGTGCCCAGACCCCAGGAGCTCCAACACCACAGACTCAACACTGGGAGAGGGTTAAGGGACAAAACAACCACACTCAGTGCATTCATTACTACTGATGCAAAAATCACCATTAAGGAATCATGACAGAGACCCTGCTCATTTGTGGCTGGGACAAAGCACAGCTGCCTGGGGCTGCCTAATGAAATCTGAAACCATCACATTTATTTGTCATATGGGTGTAACACATTTGCTGAGCCCTCTAATAAATGTAATAATCCAAATATTCCTCCAGTACTTTTAGGAGAAATACATTTATTGCCTGTGAAACCTCCTAATAACATTTCTTAAATGCTTCCCTGGCTGCCACTCTCCTGGCCATGCTGGAAGAGGGTGGTCACCACTGTGAGTGTAAGTCCAAACTCTCCTCTGGAGTGAGCGGAGGGGCTGAGCCAAGAGGGGCTCCTGCAGCAGTACCAGCAGCTGACAGAAAGCTGTGGCTTGATCCACAGATGTTGCTCTGAAATAAACCCTGAGCTTCTCCATTTCTTCCCAACCCAAATGGATTCACCATTTGTGTCTGCGTGTGCTGCCCCTAGCAGTGAATGTGGAGCAGAGATGTTGTGCGTTCGGGTGGGAGCCTCTGGCAGCCCCTGCAGAAGGTGAGAGCCTGTCATGACCACAGTGGTGCTCCCAGTCTCACCAATACCAGCAACAGCCATGAGCGCCAACACTCCCAGGGTCTCTGCCATGCTGTCCTGGCTGCCTGTGGGAGAATCCCAGTAGCTGTGCAGTGCTCTGGCGGTGCTATGCTGTATCACACTGTGTGTATCATGCCACTCTGTGCTGTGCCACACCACGCCACACCGCACCAGCTGCTCACTCTGCCTGTGCTGACGATTGTGCCAGGCTCTGGCTCCTGCCTGGCAGGAGCTGCATCAGCCTGCCTGTCCCACTGCCTTCTCAGGCTGATTAGCCTTGACCCAGCGTAGGGAGCACGCACCACATCTGGCCGAGGCCCCTGTAAACAATTAAGCCATGTTTCATGCCAGCTGTTCGCTTACAATAGCAAAACCCTGTTCAGAAGCTCTCTGGAGGGCCTTGTGCCAGGCCACCAGGTCACTATCAGCCTCTGCCAAGAGCTGCTGCAGGGACATGGGACTGAGGTTGTCCTTGCACCCAGCCACAGCACTGAAACACTGTCAGGGTCTCACCACGCTTGGGATTCATCAAAGGACCTGGGGACTTGCGGCTGCAACCCAGCCCAGCTTGGTTCCCCAGCAGCTTGTGTCTCACTCAGGGATCAGTCATGCCCAGACCTTCATGCCCCCCAGTCCTGCTTTGGAGACTGGGCTGGGTGAGGAGGCACCAGCATGGCAGAGAGCTGGGCACAGGGCTCAGTGCCACATGCTGCTGACAGTGCTGGGTTGTACAGGTTTTCATTTCACTGCATTCACAACTAAACAGGATTTATCGCAAATTTTCTTTAAAATGTGTCTTGAAGCAGTCTTTTATAATTTAGAGACAGCTCTCATGTTTTTAAACACAAAAATGAACAAGAGTTTGTCAAGTATGAAAGCCCTTGGGGCTTCCAAGGGAGCAACTGAGCAGCAAACACTTTACCCAACCTAGAACTTGTTTTACACAGGAAAGCTTTTAGCCAGGAAGCTGCATGCTGCTCTTTGTGCCAGCAGCTCACTCTGCCATGCTGGAGGTGGCTGGACATCATCTGGGGTCTTTGATACAGACAGGGACCGTTGGTACCTCTGATGATGACCCACCTGGAAAATATGCCAAAATTCAAACATATCCTGTAGGCCCTTCCCATAACAGAAGGTATTTCCTATACCTGCTCTGCCAGGGCTGCCAATGCCCATGGAAGCAGGAGGCAGACCCTTGTGTTAGCAGAATGTGAGCTAGCATTTCACACACCACCATGCCAAACAGAACTTTGATATGCTAAGCAAATATTGAACTTTATTGGTTTAATTTAATTAAAATTTATTAACCTTTTATTAAACATAAACCCTCATTAAAATTCTCATTCCTGTCTCCTACAACAGCACAGCCATATTCTCATTTCCAAGCTCATTAAATATCACCCAAAGACAGCCTATTTCTTGAGCACTGATTGTTGATAAACTATAATATTAACCCAGGCATGTCCCAGAGACTTTGGAAAGAAGACAAAATGAAATCCAAACACAAGTCTTGGTGCCATTGTTTGGACAGGAAACCTAAAAGAGAAACAAAGGTTCAGTCTCAGCCCCTGCCATGGCACAGGGACGTGTGCTTGTGCAGCCTGGCTCTGGGATGCTGTCCAGAAAGGGCATCATCTCCTGCAGAGCAGCACAGGGCTCAACACTTGCACGGCAGAGGCTTCACCTTCAGCTTGTCTCTATCTGATGGTAGCACTCAGCCCTGGTGACACTCGTGTCCTCCTGCCCACAGGTCTGCCCTTGCCACCAGTGGGTGGTGTGGCTGGGACAGCCCTTGGTGGCACCTGGTTGGGCTGGCAGCAGGGCTGGTTCCTGTGTTCTCAGCAAGGGCACCAGCCACAGTGCAAAAGCACCCACAGAGGTGAGGAGCTCATGTCCCCAGCAGGGTGCCACTTCCCCCAAACAGCACTGACTCAGTGATGGTGACGTGGCTGCCACAGCACCCAGGCCTCTTGGTGAGTGGGTGTCCCCTCACTATGCATGACACATCTCTGCTTGACACCTCTCCACCTCTGCTTGGGAGCCTATGCAGGGACCTGCAAGCCCTGGATCTGAAACCTCGGAACCCTGCTAACCACAGTACTGCAGCTGTGGTGTCCTTGGGTCAGCCCAACCCTTGTGCTCACCCTCGAGCACTCAACAGGAAGGGCCATTTGGGCAGCTGTCATCATGGTCGTGGTGAGAATGGAAGGGTGGGTGGTCAGTGGGCGAGCTGAACTGACCAGCAGGCTGAAGTGGGAGTCTGAGTGGTGCCAGACGGATGGGCAGCTGGGGGCAGCTACAGGCAGGGAGCAAACAGAGCTGCCAGCCCTGCCTCAGCAGGAGCCTGGAAGGGGCTGGATCAACAAGCACGGGCTGTGCACTGCTTTGCAAAGGGAGCTTAGCAGCAGCCTCTGCTGAATTACTCATGGATCAACATCCCCTGTCACACGGATATTGTTTGATTTGAGAGTAAATGAAGCACAAAGCCTGATACACTCTATGGCAGCTGTTGGGGTTAATCTTGGGACCCACGGATCACTCCAGTCTGTGAAATAAAGGTGGGGAAAACCTCATTTAGGCACTGTGCACTTCCTGCCATGCAGGGTCAGCCACGGTTAAACTGGCCCACAGCCAGGTACAGTCCTATTCCACGGCCAGCTCCTGGGCTGGTATGACATTGGGGCTTCCAGGGGGACCACCAGAGCCCCCAGAGCTCTTGTGAGCAAGGATGGCTGTATTCCAGGTGTGGGGAGTGAAACCCAGCCATTGTCCTTGACTCTGTTGATGTTCCCTGACATACTCGGCTCCTTTCACTTCCTATCCAGGAGCAACCTCTCCCTACCAAGGTGCACATGGTCTACCATGGTCAGTCACACGCCAACATTAATGCTGCTCTGGAGCATGCCAGACACACCAGTGCACCCCAGAGCACCCAGCCCAGGAGCCTCATAGCATCTTTTTAGGTTTGACCCTTCTTTGCTTGATTAGTGAAGACAGAGCCATTCCTCCACAAATCCTGGAAGCAGCACTCCAGCTGGAGAGGGAGCAGGGGGCTACAGGTCAAATGGCTGAAGCCCTGATGAATATGGAGGAGTGCAGAGCAGGTAATTGATTTCAGGGAAGTGGGAAAAGGGAGAGCCATGACAGAGGTCAGTGGGGCTCAGGGATCTGTCAGAAAGGGCAGCATGGAAGAGCAACTGCATATCTTGCAGGAGGGAGAGGTGGGACAGGAACCCACAGAGACTGAAATGAACAGGGGCTGAATAAAATAAGGTCATCCACTGAGTTCCAGCTTGCTCAGCTCCTTCATCTCCACTGTCAGCCTGAGGATCTCTAGTTGCAGGCATTTTCCCCCTAAGTGAAGAGACCCTAGAAAATCAGGCAGAACCACTGTGTTATTTCAATCCCTGTACAAAGCCAGATCTTTTATTTCAGCATCTGGGGATGGCTTTGTAAATCTTTCCCTTATGGTCTAGAGCTCTGCTCCATGTTTTCATGCCAAGCCTCAACCATGGAGTGCCAGTTTGTGATGGCACCTGGAGCCTACCTCTGCCTATAGCCCACTCCTTTCCTGACTGCTGATTTTCCTGGTTTTCCAGTAATACAATGAGCAGGTCCTAAAGTCTGTGCCTGCCACCTCCAAATAACATAAGAAAATATAAAAGTGGCAGTTCTACAAGCACTGGAGAAGGTTGCTCTGCAGTCCACTTGCTGCTGAGTTAGTGAAGCAACTCAATGTGTGGTTCACTTGCCAGCATCTCCTGCCAGGCAGCAGTGTGAGTCTGGGACCTGCCTGAAAGTGTGGTGCTGGCTTGGTGCACAGCTTGACCTTGCTTATCACAGACAAATTCATGTGCAAGAGCTATAAAGAAAAGATATGTTAATTGTGCCACATAAAATCTGTGATTACTCCAGCTAATCTGTCAAAGCTGGGAAATATTGACTACAGTGGAAGGAGACCATTTGCTGCTGCATCTGTGGAGCTGAGGCAAATTCTGAGCAGGTCCTGGCCATTGAAAGCATCCACAGTAGGAGGGAGACCAGAACTGCGTGGAGAAGCACTCCGGAGAAGGGCCAGGACTGCAGTGGGTCTGGCACATCAGAGGGGCATTTTGGAACCATTTTCCCTTAGAGAGCAGGATACACTCAGCCCTCAATCAACAGCATGGACGTGGTTGTCACCTGGCTGCTTCATTAGATGGACATTAAATAGCAATGAGAAGGGCCAAACAAGTCTAGGGAAGACGGTGGGATGCTGGCATCCACCCCATGCCTGTACACACATGCAGTGCCCATAGGCAGTAACTCACACTCTCTGGCCAGAGGAGAAGGCAGCACATATGGAACACTTCATTTGCTTGTTTTCAGGCTAGTCCAAGTCTGACATCTCTTCCTAGATCACATAAAAGCTGCTCATGAACCACTAGGGACATATTTTAGGTATCTTCATCCTATCACAGCAGAATGACCCAAGCCCATAAAAGGTTTTTTTTATTGATACAGACTAAGTATGTGTATATCACTAGTGGCATCATCCCACCCCTGTTAATAAGATTAAAAGCCACTGCTTGCATGTGCCAAGCTTACCAAATCATTACCTGCTGTATATTAAGTGTTTAATTGCATAAAATGACATCATGTTTATCTCCGCAGCATTAGCATCTAGTCTGCAGTGTCAAAGTGGTAAACATGCATGATATCATCAGTCATTATGTGGACTTAAAATCAATTGCTCTCACTGCACCCTCTTGTACAGAGAGGAGCATAATACATTAATGAACTTGAGCAAGAATCCAAGTGACAGGATGAAACAGCATAAATAATATCACTTAAAATGTGTTATCTATAACAATGAAGTGTCTCAAATAATAGAATTATGGATTCCAACGAGGAAAGCAAGTTATTGAAATTCACACCATGGGAGAGCCAGTGTGTGCTCATCAACAAAATCACCTATAAATTAATCTGATTTAATGCTGGACGTAGGTTGTGTAAGACACTGACATCACTAATCAGTTTTATTTCACAAATATGCCCCATTATACAATCTATTTCCCTGCATAACTTGACTAAGCAAGAATTTAAGATGTGGGTCAAAAATTTTTCCCCTCGCCGTATGATAATTTCACTTAGGTCCAGGCAAACAGTTCTCTTGGCAACTTATTAGTCCCATTATTTCAGAGTTTTCTTCAATGAACCATTTTTTAGCTATCAAAACATTTAGTTCCGGCTGCCTTCAATGATACAGCCTTCAGACCAAGTGAATTTATGAGTTTAACAAGATTACATAGTCAAATAGCCATTCCTTACAGACTTCATATTTCTAAATAAACTGTCAAGGTACAGCCCAGAACAAAGTCTATTAGAAGAGGACATGCAGAGTCCATTGACTTTAACTGTATTGATTATGGATAATTATTTGGTCTCTACTGTCTTCTCACATTTTTACAAATTTTCTGTCGGAAGGCTTAAACTTTGCTGTTCACTTCTCAAAAGAAGGGAAAAGGACAAGGGCAAAAATCCTTTCATCTCCCCTTAACCGTGGTGAGATCATTCCATGCCCTGTGGCGGTGTGGAAGTTAAGGCTATCTTGGAGTGAGAGCATTCATAGCTGGAGGTGGATTGTTTGCAAAATCAAAGCCAAGCCAGATGACATTCTGTCAGGGTAAACAAACCGTTCAACCACAAGGCTATGAGTACTGACCAGAAAGAAAACAACTATCTTGCACCTAGTGTAGCAGGCACTTCCAGTCTGTAGCCTCCGTGACGGAAGAATTCAACAGCCAGAGGGAGGCTCTTGGTGCAGCCATTACATTAAGTCCCTTGATATTTTTTCTTAGCAGGAAGCATCCTGCTTCTCATTCTCAGCCTCTGCAGTCCACCCAGGACAAACAACCTGAGCATGTTGTGACACTGCAGCTGACAGGAGAGCCTGTTTCACCGCTTGGGCAGTGGGATCATTGTGCTGGAGGAGTAACAGGGCATTTCCATGCCCCCAGGAACAGGTGCCCCTACCCATCAGCAAGAAACCTGGGCTCTGGTCAAAGCCATGAGCTCCAAGCCATGCTGCCTGTCTGTATCAGGAGACCTCCCAGGGTTGTTCTTAGGGCCACTCCACCCTGGCCATGAGCCACAATGGGTCCCACTTTTGTCAGGTCCCTCTTGCCAACCCTGCAGTGGCTAAGCAGAGAGGGATGCCCTGGCTCTCACTTTCTGGGACTTCTCTCTAATGTTGTTACGTGCCTGGTGTGCCTGATGTGCTCTCCACTTCCCCATGAAGGCTTCGTGTTCCTTCCAACTGCCCCAGCATTCTGCACAGCCCAACACCTGGTGCCTGTCTCCTGCCACCAACCAATGCCTCCAAGGAGACCAGGGGTGCCAGCGTGCCCTGAGAGGAGCTGCCCACCAGCCCCGCAGAGCCAGGACCCAATTTCTCCTCCCACAGCCTCAGCAGAGCTCCATCCCATGCTCCAGGCAGAATTTTCACTGGCAAAAAGAGCTCTGGTGGCAGCTAGACACAAGGTGTTGAGGGGCTTCACGTCTGTCAATCTTCCCAAGAGGGCAGGAGGACACCAGTCATGTGTTCCCATGCAGCTCCCCCACGCCCAAGAAGGAGCCAGCAAGGCCCAGGGCTGTGATGTCCACAGGCCAGGGGAGAGGGCTGGGCATGCGGGTGCTGTGAGCATGCGGGTGCTGTGAGTGTGAGGGTGCTGCGGGCATGCAGGGGCTGCGGGTATGAGGGTGCTGCCGGTATGTGGGTGCTGCAGGCGTGAGGGTGTTGCGGGTGTGAGGGTGCTGCGGGCATGCAGGGGCTGCGGGTATGAGGGTGCTGCCGGCATGTGGGTGCTGCGGGCGTGAGGGTGTTGTGGGTGTGAGGGTGCTGCGGGCATGCGGGTATGAGGGTGCTGCGGGTATGAGGGTGCTGCGGGTGTGAGGGTGCTGCCGGCATGCGGGTGCTGCAGGCGTGAGGGTGCTGCGGGTGTGAGGGTGCTGCCGGCATGCGGGTGCTGCAGGCGTGAGGGTGCTGCGGGCACGCGGGTGCTGTGGGTATGAGGGTGCTGCGGGCATACAGGGGCTGCGGGCATGCGGGTGCTGCGGGTGTGAGGGTGCTGCGGGCAGAGAGGCGATGTGCTGGAAGGATCTCACAAAGTGTCCCGACTGGGTTTTCAGCAAGACTCCGCCTGTCTTGGCCAGGGTCTCCTGATCCTCTGCAGCCCGCATGGCTCTCGCCATTGGGGGTCACTGTTCCAACAAAAGCTGCGGCTCCGCTGCTCCCTCCGATTATTAAAAACAGTATTTCTGCTACAGCTGTTTCCTGATTTGGCTGATATGTTAAGCTGGAATGAAAGGGTTTGTTGAGAATTTTTTTTTCTCATTTACAGCAACTTCCTTAACTTCACTTTGAATTTCCTCTAAACTCTGACGAAATACAGTTCATCTGCCAACAAAACCTGGATCGAAATGATGTGAAAAAGAACCCACGAAAGGCTTTTTATGAGATCTCATTCTCCCTGCACAGGCAGCCCTGATCAGGGACTGTAGGCAAGGAAATAATTTCTTTTAAATGAGTGTCTGGTTCCCTTTATATTTTTTTCCTTCGCTTCAGATTACAAGGGGGAAAAAAAAACGAAGGTGTCAATCAGCTTTAAAACAGTTGAGTTGATCTTATTTCTTCTACATACTGTATTCAAGCCAAACATTCCCTGAATAGAAAAAGCCTAGAAAACTCATAATAGCTAAATTGGTGCTTTTAAAGCCCAAATTTAACATGCTTCCTTGGGGACATTTTCCTCGCACAGAGGAAAACAAATATATGTGATTTAGCATCTATTATAGAGGTTAAAATCTGCACCTATCCTTTCCTACACCCTGTCAGGAGAAGAAAGAGCACATTTCGGCTGGGAGAGGTATTGGGAGGCAGCACTGTGCAGGCTGCTGGGAATCAGCAAGGAGAGAGGAATTCTGTGCCACTGCAGAGCCCGGAGCAGCCAGGTGATCCATTTCAAAAGTGACATTATGTTTGAAAGAAACTAGGGGAAATCTACAACATTCTCCTCCTGAACTCCACAGATGGTGGAAAGGGAGTTGGGTTTCTTTTTTTATTATTATTTAATTTTTAAATCTAGGTGCTCGTTGGCTGGTACTGAAACTCTAAGCAGAAGCCAAGCGCAAAGTGGGTGCTTGGTCAGGGACTGTGAGGACAGGAGCTGTGGGTCTGGGACTATGACATTGCTTTGCTTCAGGGAGAGGACTTTCAACACTTTTGGTCTCAGTTGGCCTTGGCTCCAGGCTCGCAGCCCCTGGTTGGTCAGTCCCTTCAGGTTGTTCTTTCATAGTGTTTGCTCTTTTGGTTGCACTTGGAGGCTATCTTCCTTCTCCTCCACCCGGAGAGTGTCACCCTGGTCCTACACAGTCATCCTTCTAAACACCCACTTCACCTGTCTGCAGTCAGGCAGTCTGAGAGAGTGGGAGCTGTTAAAAGCCTGCAGCCAGCTGGACACTGGCTGTGTTCTTGGTGCTGCTGAGTAAGAGGTGAATGGAGGAAGATAAGCAGTGGTGGTTATAGCCTCAGCTTCCCCAGCTTGGTAAGATGCCTATGGGTATCTCTGCCAGGCATGCCTGAAATGCTGGCTGTATTGTCTCTCTGACCATCTTTGGTGGTGTTTTTTAGTAGTTTCCTTGAGAGAGGGCAAAAGAAGCAAGAAAAGGGTACAGAAATGATTAAAACAGTGTGTCTGACTGCAGCCCCTGGGTTCTTATCTGTAATTAGGGAGTAATATGTGAGCAAAGGGAGTGCTGGTAGCTTTCTATTTTTAATCTGCTTGCTTTCATTTTTCATATATTAATTCTTCCTTTTTATCTCTTGTGGTATTTTCCTTTTGTCTGTGTCATCTGTCCCTTCATTAGCCTATAAAGCTTGCCCTCAGATCAGTTAGAGAAACTTCCTTCTTATTTCACCTTCTAATATTTCCACTATCTACCTCCAGGCAATCTCTCCTAGTACAGTGAATTGGAGAGGTACAATAGCTGTTGTGAATTACTCCTCGCAGTCTACTCCTGCACTCCATATTTATTACTGGATTTACTTTATCTGCAGTGATGCACTGCTGCAGTGGTCTGTGTGTCTGAGCACCAGAGGCTCCAGTGTGGGATCTGCAAGGCCCATTCTGAGCCCAACCTTGACTGGGAGCTTGAGTCTGTCCTGCCCTGGGAAAGCTCTGCATTGTGCAGCCATGATAAGGAAAGCTTTAAAGAAAAGAAAAAAAGGAAAGATAAGGAAAGATTTTTTTAATTGCCACAGAGGTTAAAATCACTTGGAATGTCCTGGAGCTTTGGCCGTGTCTGAAGTGTGAGGACTCATGGCAGTCCTGTTTGCAGCAGTTGGTCAATCCTTTCTTGGTCTTACCCCTTCTTATAGAGAAGCTGAATCTGGCAGGGAGAAAGAGTTTAAAATCACTGTTAGCAGCTGCATAAGAGCTAAAAGTTGTAGCAAACGGGATAACAAGAGTGGTAGCTGTCTGATATTTGGAACTACAGCATTTATTTGGGCAATAAATTGTTTCCTCTCCCTCATCTGTTGTGTTACAGGATCTCCATGATGACCTGCCAAACCAGTCTCTCCTCATTTGAGACAGTCTAGGTTTCAAGAGAATCAGGCAAGCTGGGTAAGCAGCTGGAGGGGGCTTTGGGAGCTGGACTAAACAATGAGCTGTGGAAAGGGAGCCTGGCTGGGAGTGCCTAGCAAGGAACAGCACCACGAGCCATCAGCTCCCACACAAACATGTACCTTAAATTGTATTTCCTTGGATCCAAATCAATGAGGGATGCAAATAAGTTCTCTCTGCTGACTGAGACGTTCCTGTGACAATTCCAAGTAGATGCATTTCTGTAGAAACCTTTCTGGGTCAAAGGGCCAGAGTGCAAAAGTTAGTTTGCTGGATTTTTTTGGAAGGATTATTTGGTATTCACAAAACCATCACCAGCTTAATTTTTAAACTGTGTCCAGACTTGTACATCCTGCCCACAACGAGGCTGTAGCTTGAGTGCTTCAAATGGATTGTATTCCTTCCTTTCTGGCTTGGCTTTGATTCCTCTTACTTTATCTTTAATTAGATTTTTAAATACTGTGAGATGACAGAGGAAAGAGTCTCCCTGAGCAGCACACAGAATGTTAACTCTCCCATTTCAAAGCTACAGCATGCTCAGGAACTTAACCCAAACACAGCTCACTTCTTTGCAGCAGGTCTGAACAGTTCTTCCTGAAACTGCAGCATGGATAAATGTTTGAAATCTTTTAAAATACTAGTATCAATCTTTGTGGTATAAATTAGGACCTAAATCCTTCTAAGCTGGGAGAGAAGGCAGGGCCCTCAAGTCAAATAGACTCATTGTTCTGTTAATCCCAGGAAATATCTGGTTACCAGCATTTCTTTTTTTTGGGTGTATCTCAGTCTAGCACTTATTTAGCCAATTAATCATCAGTTACAAAAAATGATTTTTGTTAATTTTTTTTTCAGGATCAATAGATTTTATACAAGAATCCCTCTGCTCATTAGTTGGAGGGCAGCTCCTTGAAACAAATTCTGCCTGTGATTCTACCTTAAATTCATCAGTAGATATTAAATAGGTCATTGGTGTAATAAGGGCCAAATTTGCTTCTCATAGATCACAGTGGCCAGTGCTCCTAGGGTCTAATTATCCCATATTTGGTCAATAAGCCATTAACATACAGCCATGGATGTTAATAACCATTTCATGAAAAAGTCCTGGTAATTTATGAGATCAACACTGGTTAGGAAAATTAATAAATATTTCATTCCCTAAGATTTATCCGAGGACATTTCAGTCTGAGGAGGGATGCACTGGGCTGTGAAAAGGGGGCCCAAGCTCAGATAAAGGAAGAAGGATGGGGCAAAGGAAGCCCAAATGCCAAGCCCATGGTAGCTGGGTTTAGCTTGGGCTAATAAAAATTTACTTCAAATCCTATAGCTAATAAATCCAAAGGGTGTATGAGGGAGTCCAGTAAAACCTGACTTAACATTATGTTAGTGCTATTAACAATATTTATATAGATGTCATTTCACAGGAGGGTTAAAGCTGGTAAATTATGGGGCAGGCATAGTGAGTCGCATCATGGAGCTGACATGTCTGTATATATTCAGGTGCCACAGCCTCCACTTTTTGGGGTAACAACAGTTTAAAATAACATGGAAAACAAAGGTGAAAGGCTCAGAATTCCCCTAAAAAAACCAACTTCTAACCTTCCTGTCTCAGCAGGCATTGCCTCAAAGCTTACTAAACTTCATCACAGGATGTAATTTACCCTGTTTACCAATCTGTTCTTCAGCTGAGGGTGAATCTATTATGTTTTATTTCATACACAAACAGTTACAAAAGTGTGACATGTTTTTTCTCAGCTGTGGTCTTTAGCAGCAATCATGTTTTGCACACTTCTCTACTCTGAATACGTCCTGATGGCTGACAAACCTAGTGGAAGCTTGAATTTTACCTTGCAGTCACTTTCAAAATGTCAGCTATTTATAACTTTAGACTGCTCTTAAAAAACTAGTTTTAGCCTGTTAGGCTTTGAAAGCCAGTCTGTGTCAAGAGCAGGGTGGGATGAGTTGGCAGGATGAGCAAAGCTGCAGCATTCTGGCGATGCTGGTGCAGCCCAAGGCACCAGGGCTCAGGACCAGTGCAGTGTTGCTGGGAGGCTCACCTTGTTTCACAGGCAAGAGGAATATTCCTCCCTGTATGGAGGAATAATATACAGCATGAAGTCTTGACTCAGAACAGTGCCTATGCAAGTGATTAAAACAAAACAAACTCCAGGTTCTTAGTATTTTGCTAAATTGTGCCCTGAATTACTTTTGTAGTGTGTTGAAGTTACACTCCTCACCTGGGGGCTGCATTCTTGAGGATCTCACTGACAATTTAAGAGGGACAGGGAACTGCTCAAGGGTGTCCAACAGACAGCTACGAGGATGATTAGGGNATTTGCACACTCGAAGAGTGATCTGTGCTGTTGTGATTAAACTAGATTATTTCTTTCCTGCAAAAATGGGTTTGGAGATTTGTGTTTGTAGAGCTGTGAAGAGCAATCCAAAGGGTACATGCAGGACTCCCTGCATGAACAACCCAGCTCGGGAAGCCAGGCTCACAGTGGCAGTGTGTGCCGTGAGGCCATGGCTGTAATGGGATCTGGTTGGCAGTCCACTGATCCAGCCTCAGCAGAGCTTGGTTAGTGGCACACTCATAGAGCTGCTTTCTGGCCAGCTTGCTTGTGTTGTGCCACAGCTGTGGCAGTAAAGTTGTCCAAAACTGATAGAAGCAGATGTTTCTCTTGCCTTTGCTGTCTGGCCCAAAGCCTTCCTCAGGGGTTGCTTCTGGCAAATGCTGGTCCGTTGGGAAGGCAGGTGTGTTCAGCCAAGGTCTTTAGGCAATAGCTTTGTGTTTGCCACTCCTTGCTTCAGCCTCCCAGAGCTTCTCCTAGCTGGGTGCTGAAGGAGCTTGTGCTGGGGGATGCTGCAAACACTTGTAGACCGTCGACTCTATTGTTAATCCATGTTGAATGATTGCACTATTCCATCCTGCTGCCTCTCTCTGATTAGACTTGTAAATGAAAAACCATAAAAGTCAAAAATGAGAAAATAGAGGATGGAAGGAGAGAAGGCACTTGTCTGGGGGATAAGTGCCTGAGCACTGCAGGCAACCCCAAAGCTGAGCGCTGGGTGCTCTGTGCAAGGGTGCTGCTCTGGGTGCTGTCGCTATCCCTGCTCAGGGCAAGCACTGACAGCAGCACCCCTCTGCCTGCTGGCTGTCAGCTCAGTGATGAGACCAAAGGGTGGAGAGGGAAAGGGAAAGCAGCCACTCCTGTTTCCTCTAGGTGTTTGTGGGGTCCCTCTTATCAACTGCAGTCTTGCTTCACGTCTTTACTTGCTGATTAAGTTTCGCCACCAGGTTTTTCCATCCACTCCTTGGCCTTTATGCCCTCACTGACACAATGTCTATTGCCCCTGCCAAGACTCTCTTCAGTACATTAGCTTAGCTGTGGGTAAACTCAGACATCAGGAAAAAAACCCCACTGACAGTTAATAGAGCCCTGTAGGTCCCTGACCCCTGGGGATAAGCATGCAGTAGCTGGCAAAAAAATACATTCTAACATCTTGGGGAAAAGGTCAGAATGGCAAGAGAAAATAGGCTGTTCGTATTTTGAGGAATATTTATCAGGGCTTCAGGCTCCAGAGCTGTGCAAGGGGCTAAGGGTCTCTAACCGGTGCTCAGAGAGAGCTTCCCAAGCACTGCAGCACAGAGGTCTGTGCAGCAAATTGCCAGCAGTCAGAAGGCTACACATCATTTGCATAATCTGCAAGATCTAATTGTGTCTTTGGACTTTTAATAAAATGGGATTGGTTTTATTTCAGTGCTTGGCTCGTACCAAAGGATTCAGCATCCTCAAAATCAGAACAGATCATGTGCACTACTGCAGCCCTCCCTGTTCCCAGCCAAGACACTCAGCACCCTGCGAGCTTCGTGGTCCTGCCCACAGGTTCTCTGATACCATCAGGGAGGGAACTAGGAGCCATTGTCCAGCTGGCCATAGCAGGGTATGCTGCATGATGAGGATGTCCCTTTGTCAGCCTGGAGAAAAGACAGTGTGTTTATGCTGGTTGGGATTTTTTACCAAAGTAAGTGAAGAGCAGGAAAAGAAGGAAGGAAAGTAGATGAATAAGAGTAGTGGGAAATGGAAGGAGGAAGAGTGTAAGAAGGATGCTAAGGAGAAAGGAGGAGCAACCATCCCTCCACTTCTGTTTGCTTGAGGTTTTACTGAAGCAGAACCAAAGTGTTGCTCTGATCTTCTAGGCACACACCTGAGTCTCAGCAGCACTGTGAAGACCTGTTGGCTGCTGCTCCCCACTCCCACCATGGGATGTGTGGGATAAGAGTAACCACCCTGGCTCTGGGCTTGGCCTGAGCATTCAAGCAGTGTGGATCGGGGAGGAAGCAGGACTAAAGCATTTCTGATGCTGCCTAAGTGATTGTACAGCACAGCACAGAGCCATAACATAATATTAATGATCAGCCCTGAGAGATGTGTAACCCTCTTCCCTGTGCCCAGGCTGTGCTCTTCTCCCTCTCCTTTCTGCAATGTGCCTTTGCACACCTTTGTTCTCCCCTCCCAGCTCAGCAGCCACATGCTGGGTGGGCAATGGGCAGGAGATGCCTCTCCATCCACACTGCCAGCCTCACATCTGCTTGCCTCCCACCCAGCTGCTGCAACCCCTCTCAAATTTAGATCTCCCTGCTGGGAGAGCAGTGTGGAGCTGCTGCACAAGCAGCTTGGCCGAAAAAATCAATAATCTTTTCAATAAAGCATTTTACCCCTTATATATATTGTGTCTCATAAAGATTTTACACAGACAAAAAGTTCAGAAGTTGGTGTAAAAAATGTTGGGAAAAAGGTGAAGATACGTAAGTAAATTACAAACTTGAGGCTGTTTGCAGCACCTTGGGAAAGTGGGAGTTATATTGATGAGTTTTTATTGATTTACCATCATTCCCAGTGTGGACATTTTCTGGTCTATTATACCACAGTCGCGGCATATTCCCATCGCAGCACTAAAGAGGAAATATGGACAGCCTGACCTTGGCAATATGGAGATAATGAAATACCCTTAATGATCCTTCCAAAAGATTTTACAAGCCCAACTTCAGATTGTACCTACTCTGTGCTATGCTAATTTCTAAGGAGACTTGTGAGCAGGACCAGGGATTTAGAGCTGGAATCCTAACTGTGGGTATTTGGGGGTTAAATGGAACAGAAAGAGGTGACCTTGCCACCTGACAAACAGAAGTTGCTGTGGAAGTCCCTGGTGTTGCCAGGAGGACCTGGGCTTATTTCTTCAAGGGGGTGGAGGTCTGTGTGGCCAGCACCCACTTTGCTCCAGTGCCCACCCCTGTGGCCACCTTTGGCAGGGCTGGGGCTGCCCACACACTATGGTGCCCTGGACTGGCCATGCCACTGGCTGCTGCAGTCTCACCACAGAGCTGTGGCCCCAGAGGAATGTGCTCAGCACTGGGAAGAGTTGCGGCACTTCAGGGTGACTTTGGGGACAGCTCAAGGAGATTTACCATATATATACCTGCCTGGAATTGTATCTAGCAGGGACATAAATAGTAGGTTTCAGTGCTCTGCTTTCTTCCTCTCCCCTCCCAGGCCCAGCTGGCAACACAATTACCAGCCCCAAAGTATTATTTTCTTAATAAAAACGTTACATGTAAAGCAGAGTCACAAATGAGTAACAAACCCATGCAGATTTCAATCACTCCCTTCTTTATTCCCCAGTGAGATTACTAATGACCTTCACACAAACCTCCACCAAATCTTTTTTAAAGGCAAATATTAATTTCCTAGCATGAAAAAGGGAAATAAAAAAGCCTATTTTTCATGGGAACCATGCAGAAAGAAAGATATATTTTCCTTCAAAAGGCGGGGAGGATTTTTACATTTTGTCACTTGCTTTGCATAGACTTGGTACCACCATTTGTTCACCTCTGAATGTAATCTCTCCCCATAAAGCTTTGCTTTAAATTCCTCAGCTACCTGTTAGGCTCTGATAGCTCTTTAGCTACACCTGGAGCGTTGGAGGCTGTGTGCTCCTGCAGTGTGTTTCTGACTCACTGGGAAGAGACTGGGAACGACTCTTTAAATTTTAACAGTGGAACCATTCATTTTTAAAAAGAATGCACCAAAGCAATGTAACATTTTATAGCAAACCCTCCAAAAGTCATTTATAATACAACAATCCTTTCTAAGAAGTGGCATTGTGCTGTGCTACAGCACCCATGGCTGAGGCATTTTCCCATGCCAGCAAACACTGGAGCTGGGAGAAGCAGACAGACACAGGAACATCTAGGGACACGCACACCTGAGAACGCAGAGCTGAGCACAGCCAGCCTCACCATCACCTGATGCTGTGCAGAGCCCAGGAAGGCCTCTGCAACATCCACATTGTTTCCAATGGGAGTACACAGGGAGATGCTTCCAAAATGAGAAAAAGCATTTCATCATATAATGGCTTAGGTTGGAAGGACCTTAGAGGTCACCTAGTCCAACCTCCCTTCCATGAGCAGGGACGCCTCTCTACTAGACTCAGCTGCTCAAGACCTCATACAATCCAGCTTGAACACCCAGGTTGGATGAAGCCTTGAGCAGCCAATATTTATTAGGCTTTCTTTTAAGGCCTAAGGTTTGATAAAACAACATTGGTTTGATGAGTTGCCAGACTAGGTTTATAGGCTCTCAGGGTGAGTTTGGGCCTGAACTTTTAGCTGCCACTTGCTTTGAGCAAACTTTCCACTGCCTCAAGATTTTCGTTTTTGCCCCAGAGTCAGAGCTAACACAATGTCTGGTACAAAATACAAAGCTGTCTTGGAGCACAAACCCAGGCTTCACTGAGCAGCAGGGATCCAAGCCAGTCTGTGCAAACAGCACCTGTGCTTGGTTCCAGCATCAAAACGATGGTAGAGATGCAGTTTCTCTCCTTATTTCAGACTTTGCCTACATCTTTGGTGACATTTTTAAACATCAGCTTCATTAATCATTTGAAGGAGTGGTTCTAAGTGGTTCTGGAGGTTATTTGCTGGAGTTTTATTCCCTAAGTCTTGTAAACTTTTCTCAGAACAGCCCACTTAAGAGAAGCGGAAAAATCTAAATGAGCCAATGTAAAACAAAACTCTGTGCTGGGAGCCATGCATGTTGCTAGCTACATTCTGCTTCCAGCATTTTCTTGCCACCATGTGGCACACCTAACTACCAATACTCACTCCAGCCACATGCTGAAAAAAGTCATAGAATCATAGAATGGTAAGGTTGGAAGGGACCTCAAGGATCATCTAGTTCCAACCCCCTGCCACAGGCAGGGACACCTCCCACTAGTACAGGTTACTCAAGTCCTGTTGTGCTCCCACAT
Source organism: Ramphastos sulfuratus (assembly GCA_013399055.1). Lineage (NCBI taxonomy): Eukaryota > Metazoa > Chordata > Aves > Piciformes > Ramphastidae > Ramphastos > Ramphastos sulfuratus. The sequence continues at coordinate 298,207 of WBNM01005719.1, forward strand.
TTTACCAATACCATGAGATATTCAGGTCTATCCTTCCCTTCCCTTGCCAAACAGCAACATGCTTTTTCCTTTGGAAGGAGATGTCAGGACACTGCATTAGCTGTGCTGGCTGGTCAAACCATGGGGACCTGCTGGTGACCCCTTGGAAAAACCCTCATAGCAGTGCATGCCCCTGTGGAAGGAGCTAAGGAAAGGGGCAGAGCCCTAGCAGCCAGAAGTTGGTAAGGAGCAGCAGATCCCAATCATTATCATAGCCACAGCCTCCTGCCCTCACTATCCCACAGTCCCAGCAGGAAAACGAGCCTTGTCCTAGCAAGTGATCCTGTGAGCAGATGTTCCTGCTGAGCATCCCTGCAGAGCAGCACCCAGAAAGCACTGAGAAGGCTGTGCCTGCATAGCAGGAGCAAACTGTACCCTGGGACCCCAGGGCAGCAGGGAGAGAGAGTGGGGAGCTGGGATGAAAAGCCCAGGCTAAGGGACCCCCTTTCTTTGCTTTGCTGAGTTATCAGCCCGTCACTACACAAAACAAGCAACAGTCTGCCTGCACCTATTTTTTTTGGGAGAAAACAGTTAATATGATAACAATAGCTCTAAATCAGGCACAGAACTTCAAGTACAAGTCACAAGAAGTTGTTAATACCTTTATTATGGGATAAAATGTATTCATGATATTAAAGACATCACATTTCTGCCCTGGTGTCACATTTTAGATGTAGCGTAGATAAATGATATATCACTGTAAGAGATCTACAAAAACCATTAGTAACCATGACATTTTGACGTCAGATTTTAAAAAATTCCTAAGTAATCTTTTTGATTTATGAAATGGTGTCCAGGTTCATCGAGACTGATCTCAGATTTATCACAGCCTGGTTAGAATTATTAATGATTTTCAATTTGTAAATCCAATGCCAGCATGTCCAAGTGCTCTCAGCAAAATCACAGAGAGCTGACAGGGAGATTTTGCTCAATCCATAGTTTTTGGCTATTACAAGATTTTCCGGGTTAACCCTGCGCAGCCCGGCGCGGGCGCCAGCCCCGCACACAAAGGCATTGTTCTGCCGCGGCACAAAGGAGTCGCGTCCCGGGCAGCGCCGCATGAATCACAGCCCGAGCGGCCGGGAAACACACGGCGGCACCGGCGATGAATGATCTGACTTTTACAGGCTCCTGCTGAAGACCCTTAAAGACTTAAATTATAATGAGAAGAAAAGCTGATCTAAGCCAAAACAGGCGGGCTTGGGTAGTTTTCCCCTACAATCCATCACAGTAGCAGATGAAAGGGAGGCAGGGGCACGGGGGAAAAAAAAAAGCACAGGCACGTTTCCATCCTTCGGCAGCCTGGCAGGAGTGTCTCCGGAGGAGAAAGCACAACGTGGGGAAATAGTTACCAACTGCAGAGCCCAAGCAGAGTATTTATTTCCTAATTTACGGAATAATTGTCCCTCCACTACAGGAAGGGATTAGAGGCAGACTTGGATGCTGAAATGTTCTCTGCAGTAGCAAGCCGGCTGCACTTCAGGAGCGGGGTGAGCGGGGTCTGTGCCGCCCTACCTTGCCCTTTGGTGGTGGCAGGTGTCACCGAGTGGACACTGCGAGTGTCACCTGCCAGCTCCTCCATGACCAGCATTGCCATGTAGTTTTTAAGATGATTAAAGGAAAACTGCCAGGAGTCATCCTCAGGTTCAAGACAGCCAAATTATTATTTACTTCAAAAAATTATATCTGTAGTGTGCCCAAGGACCTGAATTTTCAAGACTTTGAGCTCTGCAGCTCTCAAGCAGTGAGTCCCAACTCCACCTGCCTGGCTGGGAGATTCCAGCCCAGTGCTCTGTGTGTGGGGGGGTGGGTGCCAGCAGTGGGGCTGGTCTGGTGTCCCGTAGCTGGGTAGATAATCTGGAACCCTTCAAACCACCACACTACAGTGCCCCACATGTCTCCAGCCCCATTCTGCACTTCCCCCAGCTGAGCAGCAGGGATTCACATGCTTCCCCTTCCAAGTAGGTTTGATGCAGCCTTTTTAACTTTAAATTTTGCAAAATGTTTTCCAAATCCAGAAAGGAAAAGAACAATTTCTTGTCTGAAGAAGCAATGTAAAACCCCTGCTCCTGCTTCCTCATCCGCTGGTCAGGGTGGTGAATCCTGCCAGTGAAACTTTTCACCTATGCTTTCATCCAACACACTGGCCAAACCATTAGCTCCTCCTCCCAGAACCACTCAGATTTGTTAAAAAAGAGCAAAGGAAACTTGGGCTGAGAAGGCTGTTTTAAATTCTCCCTCCTTCTGGAATCCACATGCAGGCAGGGTAAAATAAGTGTGCAGCCTAGACAGTGTGGAGGACCAGGACTTCAGCCTCTGAGTAAATCTGAGCTTCATACTGCAGGGAAACCAGGAAGACAACGTTTCAAGTAGGATAAAACTCCAGTAATCCTCTGGGCCAGGGCTGCTGTGGCAGAGCACTTCACAGAGCACTTGGGTGCCTGGAGAGAGTCAGTGTCTAGTTTTTTTCTCAAGCACTCCACCTTAATTGGGCAGGTAAAACTCTATAATTAGGGACCTTAACTGGGGAATTTTTCTAATCCATCATATCTGCTCCATTATTCAACTCTATCAAATCCAGGCATGCAAGGAGAAGCAGGACATTCTTCACAACACTGTCAATATTAACGTCTTTCCAATTACAGAGCATTATAATGGCAATCTAATGAGGAGCTGTGACATGCTGGCTGCAACTCCTAACTTTTGATTAAAGCCTCTTTCAAGATGCTCCCCTTTAATTTATGGCTGTCCAGGCAAAGGGAAAGAAGCACTGGGAACTGGGCAGCCTTCAGCACATGCTCTGGACACCCCAAGAGTCCTCACAGCCCTGTCTTTCTGTTGATCTGATGAGCTGCACTAAGACCAGCCCCAGTATGGTCTTTCCCTCCATGACTCCTCTAGCGCTGCTCTGCCAGGCAGGTGATGGATGCCTGTTCCCTTCCCAGTGCTGGGATGATCCATTTCTCATTAGGAGCCCAGGCCACAGCCCTGACCTCGTCACCACTGCCAAAGCCAGCTCCAGCTGAACATTTTTTGCCACCTCAGGACACCTCTTATGGGAGGCAGGAACAACAGGAGTCTTCCCCTCAGACAGTGACTGACATCTCTATCCATCCCAAGCTCTGCCATGGACTCCGCCAGGAGAAGCCTCTCAGTTTATCTGCTCACATCCTTGTAGCCTTGACACCAGGAAATTAATTTCCAAACTGATAAAGACACCTTGCTTCTTACACAACTATCTCTCAGGTGAGACTTGACTCCATACAAAGACCAAGATACTCAACCATGCATCCAGGCAGGCACGATCCAGAGCAACCTGGTACCTCACACCAGGCTGATGCTTCATCACTTCAGCACAAGTCAGCCCTGCCCTCCACCTGCTCCTGGCTGTGCCCTTCCAACTCCAAGAGCCCCAAGCCTGATGCAGCAGTGCAAAAAGTATCCCTGCAGCTCTCGCCTGCTCCCTTCCCACCTGTCAGAGCTGAGTGGATGTTTGTTTTCTCTTGTGGCGTCTTTCCCAGATGCCATCCAAACCAGGAGCACAACAGATTTCTTTCTGGTGTTCTGGTAGACCAATCACTGCAGCTTCAAAGCACTTTTTAATTTTTTATTTATTTATTTTTTTTTTTTTATTTTAGATCATTTGTAAGTATCTAACTATGGAGTATCAAGTTCCAGGACTAAATGCAACAAACAGAGTTCTGCCCAGCCCTGCAGAGCTCCTTTTACTATTTTTTCTTCTCTGATGTGCCATTTCTTCCTGTGACCCCAATATTTGCTTGCTCCCAAATTACATGGCACATGCCCAGGTAATTTGCTGACCAGGGTCAGCCAGCCTCTCTTCCAGCAGTTCTGCTTCCTGGATTTCTTTGGGACCTTTGAATCTCTGCAGATGGAAAGGTTTATTTTAGAAGTCACACTTTGCAGATTGCTGCCACTTTATACATTTCATCTAATGCAGCCTTTGCTGATTTGCTTCAAAACCTGTCAGTTACTTAAAAGCACTGTGGACAGCGAGGAAGACAGCTCCATAAAGAGAACCACCTTTACACAGGCAGCACATGAGAGATGGGATGAGGTGGGAGTAAATTTACTCATAAGTAATGTGAAACTAATGGCTTTAACACACCCTGCTCATGTATCAATCGAGTTCTTGCCCCACCTCACAGCACACCTGGACACCTGCTTGGCTTCTAGAGCTTCACAGAATCATAGAATGTCTTGAGTTGGAAGGGACCTTTAAAGATCATCTAGTTCAACCCCCCTGCAGTAAGCAGAGACATCCCCAACTAGATCAGGTTGCTCAGAGTCCCCTCAAGCCAGACTTTGAATGTCTCCAGGGATGAAGCCTCCACCATCTCTCTGAGCAACTTGTTCCAAGTGTTCCACCACCCTCATAGTAAAGAACTTCCAAATATTTCATGACAGTTCTGATGCAGACAGCCCAGCCTGATGAGGTGTGGACAGTACCCAGGGTTAATGGGACCAGTTCCATGGCCAAGCTGCCACTCCCTGCAGGATATGTCCTGCAAGACCCCATGCCAGAGAGAGCTGGGTGGTTTGCTGAGGCTTCCCAGAGCTGTTGCAACACCAGCCCATTTGCTAGAATGGACATCTGGGCCAGTGAGGTGGCTGAGACAGTGGCCAGCCATGGCCAGGAAGCCATGGCCATTACCCATTGCTGCTGAATCTTCTGCCTGGAATGGCATTTCACATGACACCTGGATAAGAGACCTAACAGGGGTGAGACCTGCCCTAGCCCTGCTAGCATGTAGCCACCTGGAGCACTGTCATACCTGGGTTTGCACCGACTCAGCACCATCAGTAAGTAGCTCCAAGGGAAGCCCACTTGTGCCCCCCAACACCTTCTACATGTGCACCAGCACCTGATAAGACCGGCAAAGTCCCTCATGAAGGTCTACAGCTAAAGCCCCACATGCAGTTTACCAGCATGATACACCACGTTGCAACCTCTGAGTGCTTAAGGGGCAGAAGTAGAGGGGTCCAGCCCCTCCACTGGCTTTGTTCTCTGATGGTTGCTTGGGCTCCCTTCACATGACAAGGGAAGAGTGTGAGTTGTTGATACTGTGGCTGAAAAAAAGGGGTTTATTAAAATATTCTTCTGACAGGTTCATTTTCTAAATTCCTCTGGATTATTTCCAGCATTCCAGTTCCATCAGAAAAAGCTCTTTTCAGAGGATGGGGAGAGGCTGTGAGTCATTTCTTCCCTTTTCTTCTCATTTAGATGGGAAAGGTTAATCCTTTGAAAGTCTGAAATAGCCACAACTAACTGTGAAGGAGTGCTGCTTCACAATGCAAGGGGAGAAGTGCTTGGCCAGAGCAGTATCTTGAGAAGCTGTAATCCTGCACGAAAAGTCATAATAACAGAGGGGACAAAATGTCAGAGCCGTTGCTGCCTGGGTTCTGTATGCTGTGCTGCAGCCGTGGCCACGCTGCAAGGACTGGGAGGATCTCCCTCCTCTTACAGGGGAGCAGGCTGCTGCAGGGTGCTTTCCCTCGGTGAGGTGAGTGATGTTGTTCATGGACATGATTCACCAGGGGCAGCAGGGCATCATGACCCCAGCAGGTGAAGGAATGAATGCTGGACACCTTTTAAAATCATGCTTCTTCATCTAACTTCTTTTAAAAGCTTGAGTCTGCATAAACTCGAAATTACCATTGCCTCAGCTAGACAGTGGCACTGTGAGAGCCTTCACACCTTTAATTTGTGTGCATCCTCCACGGCCAGAAAACAGCAAAAGACCATCAGGTTGGCAGTAGGACTCACAGTGGATGTGTGGCCAGAGGCCCTGATGGAGACAGCTGCGTTTAGCTATCGCACAGAGTCAGAGCCAAGGGATCCATCACAGCCACCCGGGGTGCAGCAGCTGTGGATGAGGGTCCTGCAGGCCAGCATTGCACTCAGGAACCATGCCAAGGGCCTTCAGAGACATAGCTGGCAGGAGCCCAGCAACGATGATCTCCCAGCTAGCCTTTGCCCCCAGGGTCTGGCCCACACTTTGCAGCTGGTTTTGGTGGTCCTTGACCTGCCGCTGCTGGTGCTCATCCTCCACCAGGTTCAAGAAGTCAAGTCCCATGGAGGAAGGGACCTGAAGGGACCTAAACCAGCAACAAGTCCTACACTCTAGACCTTGGGACAGGGGGAAAGGGGCCAGGGTGAGGCATAGTGCAGGGCGTTCCCTCACTCCTCGTCTGCCCCACTAATGAGGCAGCACCGGCGCCTCTTTCCGGAACAGACATGATCCCGATTGCAAACTGACATGACAGCAGGCACACACGGTAATAACCCAGTGAGGAGACATGGCTCTCAAGACATCTACAGACTCCAGATTAAATGAAATTTTGACAGAGAAAAATATGTATTGGCAACATTTCTTGATCCACAATTCAAAGAGCAAATTGAAACCATATTTCCGTAAGAATCAGGCGCTGGAAAGAAGTTCTTAATAAACAAAAAGAGACAGGTCATGTAATTCACTCCCTTTTCCTCTCTTTCATTTGTTGGCCAGCAACTATTAAGAGTCAAGGAAAGAAGGTTTTCAACTGAAAATTTGTACTTGAACCTGACAAACAAAACAACTTGGAAGGAAGTTTCCCAGCTGCAAGTCAGAATATTTATGTCTGGAGATGTAAGGAACATTTCAAAACATTAAACAATTTGAAAAAAAAAAAAAAAAGTTTCTGGGTTTGGGTTGAGATCGGTTGGTTTACAGCTTCTTCTCCTCCTCACTTTTAAAACACAATGGCTGTAGAAACCAGAGGTGGAGAGAATGACTGTGGACTTCTGGTTTGTTTAGGGACAAATTAAATGTTACCTCCTGGAAGACAGTCAGCACATCAACAGCTTCTTGGAGCCCGGCTTAAATGGGTCAGCTTGACTTTTACAAGGGAGTGACTCCAGTATGTGTCCCATTAGAAGATCTCTGCGTGGGGGTAATTTCACTCAAGAGCCAGTGCCCTCAGCTCAGAATTTTTTTCATTGGATTTTCTGCTCCAATTATTCCCAGGATGTAGGGCTTTGGCAGTATCTTGGTTTGAAACGCTAGACACACAGGGACGCAAGCTGAAGAGTAAAGACATGGACATGCACAAACATCAAGCACTGGTGTTAGGAACAGGCTCTTTCTGGGGACAGAGAAGCCTCTCCTCTGAGGGCACTCAGTGCTCCTATCACTTTGTGTGCAGCAAGATCTCCCCAGGACAATCAGCACCTCCTTCTCCCAAGTGTCCCATGTTCTTGTGCAGAGGAGCTTCACTGCAAAGCAGAGTTACATGAGGATGCTGGATCAGGTTGCCCAGGGAGGTGGTGGAGGCCCCATTCCTGGAAACATTCAAGGTCATATTGGGTCAGTCTCCGAGCAGCCTGATCTGGTTGAAGATGTCTCTGCTTACTGAGGGGTGGCTGGACTAGATGATTTTTAAACATGCCTCCAACAGAAACCATTCTATGATTCTCTGGTGCAGCTCCTGGTCCTGTTATTCCTGCTCACAACAAAAGTACTGCTCCCTTCTGTCTGTGCCAATCCAGAGAACCATAGAGAGTGGGACAATTCTGGACCGCTGCACAGAATGGAGCTTGATCTCAGGCAGCATTGAGCTATTTCATGTGTCCCTGCAAGCTCTGAACCTGGACCTGGTACAGCAGCCCTGGGACAAGGAGCCCTCATTTCCAGTGCAGCTCAGGGCCACTTCAAGCCATGATGAAGGCAGTGGTGTGGGAGCATCTGCTCTGTGTCTGAGGCTTGGCTGGGAAAAGAAGACTGTGACGTCTGCTATGGAGAATGAGATCTCCCTACCAAGGAGAAGTAAACACAGAGCAGAGAAGGACCTGATGTCAAAAGTGAAAAGAAAAAAAAAAAAAGTGGGGACTGTTTGTTTATTGTGTGACACATATGAAACTGAAAATTATTGGAAAGCTTCTCAGCAGAGCTTCCAACAGGAGAGAGGTGGCAGCAACTGCAGCACACAGCTCCAGTGCTGTGCCCAGCACTTAGCAGCTCAGATGTCCCCTGTGCCAGGGATCCAGGGTGGGCACTCACGCACAGACTGCCAGCCAGGCATGGCACTGTGTGCCACTCAAGTGAAACAATTCATTTGTAGAGCAGCTGAACATTTGCTTTTGGATTATGTTTTCAATGAAAATGCCTGATTCCAGAATGAAGATTTTCTAAGAAAAACAGATTCATTCACAATTCTTTTTGTTCCCAGCGCTGTGGGTCCTGGATCTGGGGGCTGGCATTGCATTTCTTGCCTGTTTGGAAAGTGTCCTCCTTCCCACTAAGTGAGAACTGGAGGAGAAAGACTGGAAATAGGCTTTAAAAAAACCAGCGAAACACACAAAACAAAGAAAGAAACAAACAACAACACCCAGTTAGTGGAAATCCTTAGGAAAAGCTTCTCAGGAGATACACCTGAAGGTGCCCTGCTGTACATCATCAAGTTTCCAGAGATTCATTTCCCAGACCTGGAGGAGCAGAAAGGCATCAGTAGGAGGAGCTACTATTCCTGTGGGCCATCAATTTTACCTGGGTGGGACCCTCAGCCTCGGCATGAAGCCTGAGACCTCCGAGACCCTCACCAGCCCAGGAGCTGGTTGCAGTTCCAGGAGGGATGAGGTGATCCATGTTGGTGTCGGTGTGGCAGAGCTAGCAGCTGGACCCTCCCGCACCACGGAGTGACATGAATTAGCCTATGACAGTGACAGAAAATGGAAAAGAATGGCCCCGCAAATGCAGTTACAAGAGAAAGGCAAATTGATTTAGTGGACATATGAGTATTTTTGAGAGAGAAAGCAAGAGAGCTGCCTGACATATTCCGAGATACCCTACAATTGCTTCTCTTAAGGAGATGTCATTCAGATTTTCCTGAACTAGCCTTTAAATTACAGTTCTATAAATAGATAGGACACTGGCAGTATTTACAGTGTGAGCATCCGGTGAAAAACTACAGCTTCTGCAGCGTCTGCTCATCTCACCTTGTATCTGCCCTGCTGGAGGTTAACTCTTATTTCCATGTTAATGCCGTCTCAATCCCAATGACTGCCATTTGTCAAATTAACATTCATTTCAACAACCCAAAAGTGAGAGCTTTTAAACATTAATTCACAACTATGAGCTCTTCTCAGCACATTATTATGTTACTGTGATGAAACAAACTGCCTATGGAAAGATATAGATCCTACTGGAAACGTTGGCACTGCAGATGAGAGAGGGAACCCATTACGGAGGCAGAGCTGATGCAGGCTCCCGTGGTGAGAGCAGAGGTGCCCATGCACTGGGGCTGGTAGAGGTAGGAACCAAAGAAGCCAGGAGCCCATGGAGCCGCTACCCAGATGGGAGCTGCTCAAGCAGAGCATGCAGCAATCCTCCTAGGGCTTGGGGCCATCGTGTTGCCCACCCATGTATCCCACTGGGGTCACTGTGGAGCATGGGGCTCTAGAGTCCCCCACCCAGCTGGAAACATGAGCTTTCCTCACTTGGCAGCTTCCTCTCCTTCCTGCACAGCGTTCATGGGAAGCGGTTTGCCGAACACCCACCGCAGCTCTTTCCAAGGCAAGAGATTATCATCTGAAACACTGAAATCTGTGCTATTTTGAGTCTGTAATTATTCCAGCTCTCACCACGACTGATCAATGTGCTGTCTCTGATTAACAAGACAAATTAGGGGAAGGGCATTCCTATGACAATGGCTGACAAGGGCTGCTGCTGCTGTGTCCCGGGGCACGTGCATGGGTGCAGACAAAGGCAGGAAGCACCCAATGGCCCTTGGGACTCCTCTTGCAAGGGAGCCATTCTCCCAGCACACGGGCACCTCCCTCCTGAAAGGGCAGCAAAGCCCATGGCCTCATCACTGCCCTTCTGCTGCCTTTCTCCAGCGAGGAGATGTAGCACTTTCCAAAAAATGCTGTGTTCACAACCATGGGCTCCAGGCAGTCTTGTCTTAGAACTGCCAGTGAGATGCTGGGCATGGAGGGAAACCCACCACCCTTTAGCTGGTGACCACCACCAGCCCCTTCCAGCCACCAGCTGCTCCTTGCAGTCTCGATGCTGCATGTGATGCTCAGCAGAACTTCATCCCCTCTGTCACCCTCCTGCAGGTCAAGCACTGCTAAGTCCACACTGACCTCAGGAGCTTGGGTTGTCCTCCCTCCCACCAACATAGCCCAGTCCCCTGCCCAATGCCTCATCCCTCCCATCCTGTTTTCCAGAGCCCAGTTTTAGTTTTAATTAAGAGACCAGCCGAACCGATGTGGCTCTTTCCATGCCAGTGGTGTGGCAGGACAGGATTTCCTCTTGCCTTTCAGAATGGAATGGGAGGCTGAGAGGAGAGGGTTACCCAGGGACACTAAGGGTGCTTCTTCCTTTCCAATCCCTGTGGGTTTGACATGGGTCCCACGGGGGTCTGCCATGGGTGGGTGCTGCTGCTTGAGTCAGAGCCCTTTACATGGGCTGATGCAGCCCCAGAATATATCTCAGAAGGGCTTCAGGTTGGCTGGAGATAAAACCCTATGGATAACAGCCTGGTGAAAACCTGGTTTTTGCCACATGTGCTGCTCTCTTGCAGCCAGGGTGAGCTGCTGCCCTCCCTCCTGCCCAGCACCACTGTGGGCACACTGGAGCTCTCTGCCACGCGCCAGGGCTGGGAGAACCTATCCCACATCTGGTCTCCCGATTTTCCTGAGAGTCTATCTCCCCAAATAAGCAAAGACAGATACCTACGACTCAACTGCATCTAGAATAATACATGGCTCCTAACTGAATACAAGGCTGTAATTCAATCAAGATGTTCTGCTGACACCATAAACTGGGAGAGCAGCTCAAAGCAGCGCGTATAAATGCCAGCAAAACCCTGAGACTGAATTACAGCTGCACTGTTGCACCAGACACCGTCGTGGCTCAAACACAGGGGAACAAAGTCCTCTTTGTTAAACTAATTATTTTAATACATATAAGGAAAGGAGAGAAAGGACCTGTTAAATATTTACCATTTCAGGCCTGTTCTTTTTAGGACGTTTTTTTCGCCTGTTGTTGATATAAGCTGTTATGTGCAGCAGTTAAATCTGCCTATAAAAAGGGAAAGGTTTGAAGTGTGTATGACATATTTCAGGGGGACAGGGTGACTCAGGGGGTTGGTAATGGAGCACGCAGCCTTTCACCTCTGGAGCACTGGTTTGAATCCAAAAGCCATTACCATCTGGAGGTCGTTTGCTGGCATCTCTGCTATGAGTTGGGCTGTTCTCAGTCCTAATGACCGAGAACTGGTGGTTGAAAGGTCCCCAACTCTGGCACACTGCCTGGTCATCCTGTTGGAAAGGGTCAGGAGGGCAGGGGAAGGGGCTTTATTTCTCTCTGCCCTTTTTGGAACCCCTCAGGACAAACACAGCCTGTTGCTTGCTGGCGTGTCACCAGTGCTACTGTATCCCATGGGGCCAGGAGAGTTTGTGACACCCTGAAAAAAAGTGAGTCCTTCTCGGCCCAGGAGGGTTCAGCCTGGGAGCACCCAGTGCAGCAGCTCTGGCAAGCTCCAGTGTCCCCGTCCTGCTGCAGCTGCTGGGGAGTGGAGCAGAGGAGCCCCAGGTCCCACCAGCACAGGCCAGCATGTGAGCAAGGGAGCTGACTCTGGAGGAGTTTGGAAAAGCTGTTGCCATGGGAACGGCTGTGTTTGCTGCACAGGAGAGCATGGTGGAGCTTGGGTGCTGCCACACTGGTGAGGGCACCATTGGCTGGCACCTGGCTGGAACATCCAGGGGGAGAACACGGGATGTCCCCAGTCGGTCCAGCACAGGTGGCACAAAATGCCTGTGGCTCAGACTGCCATGAGGCTCTGTCAGGTCAGGATTGCAGAGCTGCAGGAAAGTTGTGGCAATGCTTGAAAGCACCAGGGACACATTGTCACCCACCTGGCAATGGAAAACAGAGATCCCCACCACCTGAGACACCCGTGGCTCTGAGCTGCTCCACAGGTCCCTCAACACCCTGTGTCTGGAGTTCAATGTCTTAAAAGCAGTTAATACCCAGAGCAGAGCCCTCATGTGGCTTGGCATTCGTGGGCAGGCGAGTCGCTGGGCACCAACAGGAACCCAGCATGGCTCTGTGGGGCCACCACGGCACAGTCCTGGCCACTAAGCCCCCAGGAGTGCATCCCACCAGCAGCGGTGGCAAGGCAGCCTCCTGGTGACGTCTCCTGATGGCTGACCCTCTCCATGAAGATTAATGGCAAGCGTCTGCCTCCGCTGGTGCTGCCGATTCAGTCTGGCTGGCTGCTAAGAAAATGAGACCTCTGGCCCCAGCCCACCACAGACACAAGGCTTCAGCTTCGCCCCCAAAAAAGAGACGTGGCCGTGACAGCCTTCTGCTTGGGGTGGGGTTTGTCCTAAGGAGAAGCTCAAATTCTGTAGCTCTCAGCAAAACCTGTGGGAAGAACTCAAATCTGCAGCAAGCACCGATTTTCCACGTGGATGCGTTGCCATTAGCCCTGCCCATCAATTAGAATAATGCTAATTGTTATGATAATGATGATTATATATACACTGCTTCGTATTTACTGAGATTGGAAATATTTAAAACAGACCCTTGCGAGAGCTGCGTGCTTTTATCAGAGCCAGGATCCTCTGAGATAACATTTTTTAATGCCAAATTTTCTATGAAAACGTATATTTATATCAACAAAATTAAATTTCAGCTTAAGCTCCTTATTATAAATAAAAGAAAATAAGTCAATAAAACAATAAATATCTAACTGAATGAAGCAGAAATTATATCCAATTATATTTTCTTTAAAACCCAATTTATCTGCCAATATTTTCTTTAAATGCTCATGTTACTTTTTCACTTACTAACAATAAATGCCTGGATGCATTTCAAAGTGGTGCCTTTTCTATTATTTCATTTCCTGGAGTCCTCAGCTTGAAAGGACATTAATAGCACACTATAAATAATAAAAAAAAAAAAAAAAAAAAAGAAAAAAAAAAAAAAAAGGAAAAAAAAAAGAAAAAAGAAAAAAGAAAAGTTACTTAAGGATTTACAGCTGAGGATTTCTATGGAAACAAACCAAAGAGGGGAGTTTGCATCAGCGTGGGGGTGGTGGATGGAAACAAAGAGCACGCGCTGGAAATAGAAAAGAAAGTTCAGCTGCCACACGGCAACTCAGGGGCCTCCTACCTATGCCCCAGCATGGTGTTGCTGTGGGGGTCACTCAGGCTGGCAGGGCCATGTAGGTACCTCACAGCTGAGTACACCCTGCCAGGCAGCCATGGGGTCACGGTGATGCTCTGGTATGGAGACACTCGTGGGAGGGGGGATGGTTTAGTGGGCTGGGAGGGTGTTTGAGGTGCCAGAGCCTCTGCCTGTGCCCAGGACAGGGCTTGTAGGAAAGCCACAGAGACAGTCCTGCACGCCAGGATGCTGCAGGACACTGGGATGCTACAAGACACGGGGAGATCACAAGCTTGGGGCATCACTTTGCCCTTGCTGCCCAGGTCCGGCACTTATCCATGGTCTGAGTATCTGAGCATCCACCAGTGACAAGGAATGACTCTGTTGCCAGCCCTCTCACAAATAGGAAGCGGATTTCCAAGTGAGAGGGACCAAAATGACTTGCATAACATAGGAAACAATTCAACAATCAAAAAATCTTTCACTACTTAATAGGATTTTATAAATTGAATTATCTCTTTAAGCGCTGACAGTCCGAGCCTATCAATCAATTAAGGGATGCCAGGCTCGAGCCTACAGACTCACTTAGTGGCAGTGTGCAGCTGTCAGTGGGCTGTGGTTGGGACACTTTGCTCTTCTAATGTGCTGCTCAATCCCCTACAAAGGCAAAGTCCTGCCAGGGGCTGGTCAGGGGCTCCTGTCACCCTTGGTAATGGTTCTTGCTCCAGCCCCCCAGGTCAGGAATCTCCAGCCTCCCAGTCAGGGACACATCTGGGACATTTGGCAAGACGAAGCACCTGGGGCCTCATTGGGAAATGTAGAGTGAGCCCAGTCATCGTGTCCAGCACTGGCACCCCAGAAACTGGTGAGCACATCACCCAAAGTGGGGACACAAACAGGAGCCCCCAGCCTCTGACCGCCAGCCTGGAACCTGGCCTGGGCTCTGCTCAGCTGCCTGCCATTGAGACATCTCTGACCCACACAGAGATGTGGTGTGCTCTTCTGTCCACCACAGGCTCACTGTAAACCCAGTGCCCTACCCCACTTCTGCACAGGGTATTTCCATCATTTGATGATGTCTGAACTTGGGGTTTTGTTTCCACTGTACTTTCTCCAGCCAGCTCCCATGAGTGTTCCACCACTCACCTGCAAGCTGCAAAAAAGCATAAAAGACCTTCTAAAGAAACACGTTATCCAGCCTTAATTATTTATTGTGGATTTACTTTGCAGGGTAAATGTCCTTCCAGTGCCTTACAGTCATATTTGTGGCAGCCACTGGGCAGTGGGGCACAGCAGCAGAGCGATGAGATTATGCCAAGGGGCTGAATTCAGCTCACTTGGAGCTGGACAAACCCAGAGGTGGGCAGAGGCCCTTGGTGACCTCTGTCACGGGCAGGGTCTGTTTGGCAACTTCCGTTTAGGTTTCTGCAATTTGCCTCCCACACTAAGTGAGTATTAATGCAGTGGGTGAAGCTGGTGTTATTGATGGTGTGTAGGACCAGGTGTTCACAGCCGAAAGGTTAGTTTATTAATCCTCTGGGAGACCTTATGAAAAACAAATTCAGGTAAACAACATATTTTTCTTGACTGCTTTTCAAGATTTAAGGCAGGGATCCTGTTCTCTGAGTCTCTTTGACGCATTTCCATTGCACTCTGTTATTACATTCTTCAAAAAAAGAGAGATTGCTTCTCGTGCTACGTTCTGGGGAGAGAGAGAAACCTAATTGAATCTGCTGCCCGTGTGCACTGGACAGCATCTCCTTCCCAGTTATGGATGGTCTGGAGAGTTACTAAAACACATGGTCAGGCCTATTTGAAAGACATTTTTCCACTAGAGACTTGCAGTATCCCCTCCTTTCTCCACCTCGGGCAGCCTGTGCCTGCCATCCCCATCCTCTCCAGTTTTGTGCCCCACACAGCCCATTCCTCCCTGACCTGCAGCCATTTCTCCTGGCCAGGAGCAAATTTTATTATGGCTCCTTTGTCTGCTGAGATGTGGTGGGAAGAAAATTAGTTTCCAAGTGAATCTTCCTGAGTGCCCCACTCCAGGGTAGCAAGAGGATCCAGGGCTTGCAGCAATGCCCTCCACCCCGTGCCCCAGTGGTGCCCAACGTCACCATGGCACCACAAGCAGACAGACTTGGCAGGGCAAGAGCCACCAATCCAGAGCTCACTGCTAAGCCTGCTAAATGCCCCAGTACTGCCAGGAGGGACCAGCTCACAGAGGGCTGCCCTGGGCCCAGCAGGGATAAGGTGGAGGCTAATTTGAGGAGGAATTGGGCAGTAGAGTACAGCTGGCTCAGCCTCACTGCCCTTTCCATGTGCTTCTCATTTAACCTCTGAGTGAGGTGCTCAGGAAAGAGAAATCCTGTGCCCCGTATATGACCACTAGAACTTGATTAAGCACTGAACTTTAATTAATTGACTGGCTTGGAGTAATAAGGTTTGCCGAATCACTTTGCCAAACGAAGAAGTGAATAGTTAATTTACATTAACTGTCAGGTGTGAGGGCTGCTGCGGTGTGAACTGCTGCTCTTCACCACCCACCATCAATCAGGTGAGATGCAGAGCTGCCTGCCCTCCCACCATGGCCCCTATGCTTCCTCTGTCCCTGACATGTTCCCCTGGACCATCACTATGGAACCCTGGACCCTTGACTGCAGCCACTGCGAGTGGGCAAAGCTGGAGCACTCAGCAACTCATTCCAGCTAAGGCAACGTGGAGTCACCACTGCTGGGTGCTGATGACCCTGGGGACCCTGGGGACCCCGGGGACCCCTCCTGCACCCCTCAGCCACTGTTCATCTGGCACTGCTGCTCCCGAGAAGAAAAGCTGGGGCAGGGGCTTGCTATCAGTCATTCACATTGCACCACTACTGGCATTAAACCACCGGCGTTTGGGGAAGCTTTCCAAATGTCAGCTCCATGTCCAGTTCAATTATTTCCACCCCACACCCATGCAATGGAAGGTTAGGAGGTGAACCTCCACTGCCCAGTATGTGCCACAGAGCCAAGCTGTGATGGGCAGCAAGGAGAATGTGCAATGCCGAGAAAGACTTCCTGGACACAAGGAGCTGGGAGCAAGGAGGGTGAGACACCTGGAGCACATGTCCTGCCTGCTTCCTCAGCGTGCATCTTCTGCTCTTTAAATTGATTGGCACTTTCTATTTGAGGAAAAATGAGTTCTTAAAATTGAAATACTGGTTATTGTTATGGTAATACAGCAAGGCTGAGGCAGGAGAGATTTTAAGATACAAAAAAGGTTAGTTTAAATCAAGCAACTGATAGGTGAGTCTATATAAAGTACTCAGGACTAATGAGTTCAGAGGTATCTGCGTAGTGGGTCTGGACCCCTTAATGCTGCTGAATCAAGTGGTGGGTGCAGGTAATAACCAAGATAACCTGAGGCCTCTGAGATCATTATTGTTTTATCATGTTTGGTATAAAATATTTTCAGCCTCATTTAGGATGTCAGCCTCTATCAAACGTTTCCTTGCATTAAGAGTAGGACACATGGCTGCTGTGCCGGTGTACCTGGAACTCTACAGCTGCCAAGGGAGAAGCACCCAGAGCACCAGCAACCCTCTTCAGAGGACATGGCACTAGGCAGAAGATTTATGAATAATGCAACAAGAAAAGTAC
Source organism: Ramphastos sulfuratus (assembly GCA_013399055.1). Classification (NCBI taxonomy): domain Eukaryota; kingdom Metazoa; phylum Chordata; class Aves; order Piciformes; family Ramphastidae; genus Ramphastos; species Ramphastos sulfuratus. Next base: position 315,062 of record WBNM01005719.1, read on the forward strand.
TGAGCCCATATTAGCACAACATAGTGACTGATTTCCAACATATGTTATTGCTTTCTCTCATCTTTACCTGAAATTAGCAATTTAGAGTCCATACCTTTATTTGGAAAATAATAGTACAGACGGAATTATAAAAGTTTAATACACTCTCCATAAAATGAAAAATGAGTGGTTATGATATTGTCTAACACTTTCAAATGTGTTTATTAATTCATGTTTTAAATCATAAGTTTCATTCTGCAGGAGAGTCATACACAGCAATAAGCAAGTTTTAAAATATTAATGAATAAACAATATTTCTCTATTGAAATAAAACATGCTTCTTTGAACAATGTACCAACGGTAATAAATCACAACCAGCAGCAAATTGCATTTCATATTTAATACAACTTGAACTCTGCCTTCTTATAAATGATATCTTTTTTGTTTAATTGGCGTCAGTTCAGATCTAGCAGATTGCTAATAAAATTCTGGATTTCCATATTTAATGACGCGTGCTCTTTATGCTGAATTCTACCACCAAAAATGCAGCCTTTTATTATCCTAATAGATGGCGTTGAGAGGTGAGCTCATCTCAGCCGCAACAGCCTTGGGAGCTCCCAAAGCCTCGCCCAGGCTCCCAGCAGTGAGGGGCGAGGGGCGGTGGTGTGCCCTCTGCGGATCCTGCTGGCAGAGTGCAGCAGGCCCCGGTGCCAGGCTTTCCACTCCTCGGCACAGGCAGCAGTAGCTTGGCCGTGGGGAGCTGTGCTGGTGCAAGAGTAGCACCCGAACCTGTCAGGGCTGGAGGTGCTGGGACAGAGCTCACACATACTTGTGCCCTCTCCTCTTTGGGTCTGCACTCTTCTGTTGAAGGGACACCAACACCTCAGTGACAATTTCTGCTGGGCAAGTGGCTGGGTGGGTTACCTCCCCTCTGGCTGGGCACAGATCTCACCAGAGCTGCCCTGCAACCAGAGCAAGGGGCACCCCTAAGCTCCTCCAGGCACCTCCCTTTCTCCCAGTGCCAATCCCAGAGAACTGAGCATGTGGAGCAGCATAAGGAGGACTCCTTTACTACCAGAGTCCATTGCTCCAGAGGTGTGCTCCTTGGGGCAGCCTGCAAGTCCATCCATGCCCCCAAGGGTTGCCACCCTCCAACGCTGGAAAGGGGGCTCACTTAGGCAGGGCATGGCCATACACATACTGATGGCACCCCTAGACGAGCACACACGTCTGTACCCACATTAGTAGCCACAGATATGAATGAAATTAATTGGTTTTAATTAGCCTGTGTAAACAAGATCCTTAAATTTGTTGCCACATGAGGGTTTTGGCAGTCTACAATAAATTAATCCTTTTTATTATATCAATGACAGGAAGATGATCAAATAGGCTTTGATACAGATTTTGGGATTTATCACCTAGTAGCACTCTGATATGCTTGAACTTTTTTTTCCCTGCTGCTGCTGCTGGAGGCAAGAACGAGGCTACAAACAGCCTTTCCTTCAGAGCCTGCTCGCAGGCAAAGCAGGGGATTTGGCAACAAATGGATAGGGAACACCAGGGAAACTTTGAAGAAAAGTTTGTCTTTGGGGTTTGTTAGGAAAGTAGAGATTTCCGTGGGTAGAGTCATGCAGAGACAGATGCGGGGGCAAGGGGGATCTTGTAACAAGGCAGAACAATTAGTGTGTCGTGTCAGTGCATCCTGCAGTGCCAGGCTGAGCTCAGCCCGTCTTCACCTCCAACACTGGCACATGCAGTGCCATCCTGATGCTGGGGCATACAGTGCCTGTGTCCAGCCTGCCCAGCTGGACAAAGAGGATGGCAGAGGGGAGAGCTGGACCCCACAAGCCCTAGGGCAGGGAGGGCTTGGGGCTTTGAGGTTGTGTCCAGTTGGCACTGGCTGTCCCAGCCACATGCAGCTGGTGTTGCCTAATGTCCCTTTGCTGGCTGACACCATGTGGTGCCCATGTAGGGCAGGAGTGATAGTTGAGTCTGGGAGGGACAGCCTCAGACCTGCAGCCCCCATCCAAGTGACTCTGGCCCCAGGGACCAAGACCACCCCACAGCTGCCCACCTGGCACAGTGTGGCACAGAGCCAGTCCAGGGCTTATCCCAAGTGTCTCAGATGCTGCTGCACTGCCCTCCAAATGAGCCATATACATGTGTAGATGAGGGCAGCACCCTGGGGCTTTTGAGCTATACTAAACACAACATGGTCACTCACATGGCCTTACAGAGGGCAGCAGGAACCTGTTGGCTGCCATTTCATAGCATCAGCAGCTACATCAACACATCCCCTGCTTATCCTACAGTCTCAGCTTGTGCCCACTTGTTTCGGCAATGGGTCCCCTTAGCTTGGTCTGGGCACATCATACCTCCCACCATGCTAAGCCTGTGAGGAGATGGGCATCACCAGTGCTGCAGGACACCTCAACAGGGCTGGTGCCTGTAGCAGATTTGCTCTGGCCTGTCACAGCTCATTTCCCAGGTATTGCTCAGACACAGCCCAGCACCTGCAGGGTGGCTGTCAGCAAAGATTTTAAATGCTGGCACCATCCTTCCCACTGCTGCCTGCTGCAGGAAGGAGCAAGTGGCTTTGTATTTCAGGTGCATGGGGAAAACAAATCTGGTAGCAGACGGACTGCTCAGGGTGCCCTGTGAGCCTGCAGGAGTGAGCAGCACCCCTGTCTTGCCCGGAAACCCAGGAGACCAATTTAGCAGCCGTTTCAGGCATCTCCTCTCCTTCATGGGCACAATGCCCGGGGAGCTGCTGCGCACAAAACCTTCTCCTGCTCTCTGCCACCAAGGGAAGGATAACTGGATGGGAATCCTAATCATATATTATATTACCGTGTCATATTAGACTAATAAAATCCTAATATGATACAGGAATGGGGAGCATATCATAACTCCTCTGTGGCTAATACAATGCACGCAATAAATCACTCCCAGGGCTTATCCTTAACAATTGTATCAGTGCGTTCTGTGTCACGCTGATAACTCAGTCCCTCTGATCTAATGGTTCACTTTTCTTCACAGTCCATATGGCAGTGACATTAAAGCTAATGAAATAAAATAAAATTTGCCAATCTTTGAAGAATTCCATTCTTTAAAAAGATGTATTTTATTAACACAAACTGGAAACATCTTCAGTTACTCGGAGTTATTTTTGTCACATCAGAAATACATGGCACAGGCACTGGCACCAGCAACTCCTGTGTGGTCTTTGTGAAAGACATCGCTACAGGGCAACACGGCAGCGTTCAGCGTTCCACACTTAATGCCAAGTTCACACCATCAGCAGAGCTGCCCCCACTGAACCAGTCCTGTGGGGCATGGATTTTGGAAGGTCATAATCTCCCGGACTCTTCCCTTCCTGGGCTGAGAATCCCTTGTTGCATCCAGGGCCAGGCACGCAGGGAGCCAGGAGCTTGGTGGCTGAATGCCAGGGAGAGGAGATCATCACCTGCATTGCTTTTGGCACACAAAGGTTTGCTTTTCTTCGTGGGGCTGTGAGATGACTGCAGGGCTGCTCTCACAGCTCTGCAAGTGGGCGCTTCTGCCAGGGTGCCAGGCATCACTTCTGCCTGGCTGCAGGGCTTCTCACAGCTCCTCCACAGGACGCTCCAGCCACTGGCAGCTCCTCAGTGCACTGGCTGTGGTGCAGTCCCCCTCACCTAGGGGCACAGCAGTTAAGGCAGAGCTGGGGTTGGTCCCAAAAGTGACTGGTTGAGCCCCGCCCAGGGGAGCACCGTGGGTCTCTCCTCCAGACACTCTTGAGCCTGTCACAGCCCTGTGACAATGCTGTGTGGGCAGTGGCAGGTGCCTTCATTGGGGTGGTGCTGGGCACTGGAGACAGATTCCTGAGACTGGCTGCAAATTCCCCAGCCACTCCTGACATGCTCTGTGTGGGGTCTCCAGGATGGCACCTTCCAGGGCTGGAGAGAGCCATAGCCACAGGGCACAGTCTGGTAGGCTTTGCTCCTCTGGCACTGCAGTGCACTGGGACATGAGGCTAAGGCAGCTTCGGTCACAAGGATACTCACACCTGCCAACAGATGAAAACCTGGCTGCAGGGAATCAGAATCACACCATTAATGGTCCCAAAGGATGGGAGAGCTGAGGGTCTCCTCCCCACTTCAGGACAGGTGCAATAGAGGTCACTCATAGCCAGGGGACCATGGCCCATCTGAGCTGTGTGCACAGAGGAGGGATCCTTGTGCAAGTCACCATTCCCACACAAGGCTTTGATGGCCCTTCGGGGTGTAGCTGCTGGGTGAAACACAATATCACCAAGAGCATGATCCTAATACTGGTGCTTGCAGTAAACCTTTCTGATGTGTGATCAAGCCTTAAGGACAAGATGTTTATTATTTGCCATGTAACCACGTGGCCATTCGCCAATGTAAGGAAAGGCCAAATTGCACTTGTAATTCAAAGGGACCCAAAGCCTTAATGCTGTAAAGCAGCACACTAATGATGCCCAGCGGGCACGGGGCATGCAAGTGCGGCCCAAAGGTTGTTGATGGCCTTCCTATGAACCTCCTCAGTGTGTGACAGGTCCTTGCCTGTGGCCAGCGGAGATGTGATCAAGATGAGGGACGTCTGTGTGTTCATTACGCTGCCTACGCCTCCACTGACACACTTTACATTTAAAATACTGTTTCCATTGAGCTGGAGCATAAACACTGAGTGTGTGGACTTGGGGAGTTCCATTAGCAAATGCAAATCGTTCGGTGCTTTGTCCTCCACGCACAGAAGTCTTCAGAAGTCCATGGTCCCCATCTGCCACAAACTCTCGTTAACCAATAATGAAGGCTTTACAATGCACATCTAGTTATTTACTTATTTATTTGAATGCACCACCTGTAGTGAAAGAAGCAATGTTCAATTCTAAAACTGATCAAGAAGTTGTGTCTGCTCCATCAACAGAAGGAGAAGCAGTAATTGGTGCATGAGGGCACGTGGGAGGTGGAGGGAGTGTGGCAATGGTCCTGGGGCTGAGAGGAGGTAAACAAAGGTATTTCACAAAATCACCTGAAACGAGAAGTGTTGATAAGAAAAGCTGACCCACGAGCTCACTGAATCATGCAGGTAATTGTTTAGCCACCAAAACAACACCTGAAGGCTGGAACAGCTGACTGGAAAGGAAACATGATGGGCAGGCAGCTCCTCTGAGGCTCCAGCCTGGCACGGGCTGGTAGAAGTGAGCACTAGCCCTTCTCCTGCCTAGCTACACTAACCCAAGTACTAAGTCGTCGTATTTATCAAAGACCATTTGCTGCAAGTGATTAACGTTAATTTGATTTCCTGTGAGTCAATTTCCTTGAGATATGGTAAATAGGCTATTACCTGTTATTGACCTTTACTTCATTAAAAAGATTTAAAATTAACATTTATATATATACGTCCTTCCAAAAAAGTTTTTTTTTAATAAAGAAAAATATTTTTATAATCACATTATACTTGCTAGCCTAGGCTGTCGCTCCAAAGTTAATGTTAAATAAAGATGGTAATCAAGAGCAAGTATGATAATGGGTTTTAAACTCATCTAAAGGACTGACCCCTTCCTTCACCTCCACTTCAATTTTTGCTTCCAAGCAGAGTGGGGTGGAAGCGGAGGCAGGGGCTGGCAACAATGCCGCTCCTGCTCCTGCTCCTTCTCCTGCTCCTGCTCCTGCTCCTGCCAGGATGCACCTCTCCAGAATTTCCAATCTCCTTCAGGCAAGAGGGCACAACGACCTACTGGTATTTAAAGACATACTCTGCTCCTGCTTTGTGACAGCTTGCACTCCTGGTAGCCTACTCATCTCCTAGGTCTGACTTTAACTGAGCAGGAAGAAATTACATCAACATTTGATCATGAAAGCAAAAAGTTTATTCATGTTTGAAACTACATATAACTACCACGAGGAAGACTTTTCAATCCAGGGTGTAATCCAGTTAGAAAGTAACACGAAACGGTTTAATACATTAGAATCACTGCCACAAATTATTTTCATGACTCAATCAGTTTCAGAATCGCATACAATACAAAAGAGAGAAAGAAAGGGCCCCCTGTTACACAGGAGGAAATATACAGTACTGAATACTGAAGTCTGTATGCATTACAATTAGTTGTTGGTTTTTGCGTGGATTAGTAACAAGATGAAGAACATTCAAAATGTTTCTCAGTATTTACAACAGTTTCACTGTTTTGTGTTAAACCTAGGACCCCCATGGTTCCACTTCCGCTTCTTTAAAAGTTGCCAATGCAACCCTGATTCTTTTAAAAGATTACAATGTACATTACATTTCATGGGGAAACAAAGAGTTAATTACAAGATGCAAAAAGATAAGAAAGAGACAAACTACAGCGTGAGTATCGTTCAGAGGTAGTAAGTGAGCACTCTAAGCTACAGAACATGTTGAAAGTCTATTGGTTTGTATGAGTTCGCATGAGGTAATAAAGCTGTGTTTGATTGGTGAGATGTATAAATACTCTTTTGCTACACTATGTACAACACTCCATATGATGGTGCCTTTTTCCTTTGCTTTTTTCCTTTGTTTGTGGTTCGCTGCCAAGAGGAGGTAACAAATCCTGGCAGGCGTGTGCAGCACCTAGCTCGTACTGTAAAACCCCGGGTCTGGCTTTCACAGAGATCAGCAGCAAGTGTCTTCATCTCCTAAGAACAACCTAGTCCGGTGTCGAAATACAGAGAGGAGACTCGACTCGGGGTCCGGGCAGTTTTAGCAAGAAAAGATCCTCCTGGTTTCCAATCTAATTTGTAAGACAATAGATCACAACGAAAATGTGACGAATAAGGATTCTTAAACACAACCATTGTTAACCGAAATAACCGAACAGCTCTTTTTATTCCAACTCTATAAGAGATATGAAAAGATTAAACACAATCAAAGTCTGCGATTCATTTTGACTCTCCATGGAAATATGCACAAAGTTAAATTTTAGGTGAGGTGTTTCTTTGTGTCTGCTCTTGCTACTGAGGTTAAGCTTGTCCTGTACTTTTACCCTTAAGGCCAAGTAATTGGCAACTGTTAGACCAACATCGTTAAAACTACTGATAATAAATTATGATAAAATAGTTACAGGGCTATAAACAATGCTAAATCTTGGCCTAATTGGATAAAGTGCTTTTTAACATTGTGTGTTTTAAGTATAAATACAAATGATTATGATACCTTTAAAAAACAGATTTACCAAGTTTTCTAATAAGACAAGGTTTTACAGTAAAGCTGTAGGTGGTTGGCTACAAAAAAACTCTTTCCTTTTTCTCCTGTGACTCTGAATGCGCTAATCAAGGCATCTCAGCTCAGGGAAAAAGTGTTGCTAGGAGATTAGTTAGAGGTATCAGAGTGCACACTTCCCGGCCCTTCTGTAGGGGAAGTCACAGAAGATGGAGTAGTTGCGTCCTGCCAGCCTCCATTAGCCTGAAAAGGGAAAAACAATTCAATTGATACAATTATGCATATTAATTATACCATACACCGAAAGGTTCAGCCCGGCGAGCCCGGGGTTTGGGAGGAGATGCTCAGGGAAGGAGATTCTCCTACGCTCCCTCTGGCTGCAGGATTTGGGAAAGGAAAAAGCGGCGGGCGTTAGGCAAGGGGCGCTGGAAGCAAGTGCTGCGCTAGCACCGAGCCTCGGCGGAGAGGCGAGTCGGAGAGGTAGGAGCTGTTCAGCCAGATGTTGGCTGCGATTAGGACTTTGGGCTATCTGTAGCGACCGTCCGCGCTTTAATGAAGAACATGCCTGTAGCCGACACGTCAGCCCTTTCCCCCGAGAAGACGAGTTTGAGGTGATCCACGTTTAACCCCCTCATCTCCCAAAGTTTGGAATCGCCTCTCTCCAGCCCTCCGCAGAGCTGCTGCGCCCGGCCAGCCCGGGTCCCCGCACACACGACCTGCCAGCACAGGAGCGCGGGGCTGCCAGGCGGAAAGGAGCAGCTCGGATCGGTTTTCCAATTATCTCTAAACGCAGCCCCCATCGCGGCCGCGGCTCCATGTCTCCGCACGCCGCCGGCCCTGGCCGCCTCAGACCTGCCTCAGCCAGAGCAGTGCTCAGGAGCAAATTTGCCTTATGTCTCGGCCGATCGAGAGAATTGCTGAAATCAATGTCTGATCAAATTTCTGCTGTGGCAGACAGCTTGTCGCTACATATTTTTATGTCAGTCAGGCAGAGGGAGGCGCGGGGCTCGTGAGTTGGGGGCGGCTGAGTGGAAGTGACGGGGAGGGCTCTGCGCAGGGCCCGCCAGAGCCGCCCGGGCCCGCGCTCCCGGCGCCGCCGGCCTTGGCAGGGACGCTTCCCGGCAGGGAAAGGTTAGCCTATGCTAATGTGTTTATGACGTGCTTCATTACCAAAACGATCCGTGGCCTGGCTCGGCGCTCCGGGCCGTGGTAACCTCGCTCGGTCCTGGGAGGAGGGGGCAGGAGGTGCCACGGCATCGTGTGGGGCCTGCCTGGCCGCTGCCCCTCACTCATCGCAGCCGCCCCTCAAGCCCCCGCACCCAGCCTGGCGAGGTTTTACATTAAAAAATTTGTTCATCTAGCACAAGGAAAGGAACTGCTTTATGGGTCCGAGAGGACGAGAAAGAGGCCTCGGTAATTATCTCCTTTGCAGATGAAAAACAGCAAACAGAGGAGCTCTTACACTGACAAATTGGAAGGTTTGGGTTTGGCTTCTTTTAAGTGAAATTAACAGCAACACCAACGTGCAGTCGCATCAAACCACACACCCCCCTCAAAACACTCAGCTGCTCAGACACAGACTGAAAACGTACAAAATCCTGCTCCGAAGGCAGAGGTTCTGCTGCCTTTTTTATTTTTTAGAGATAGGAGAATCTACTTAGAGAAAGAAAAACTCTTGTGCAGATATGAGTCTAAAGATATTCCATCTGAAGTAAACATCATTCCTCTTTTATCCAAATTTATAAACAACAAATGTACAATATTTTTACTCAGCTTGGCAGCTGGAGGAGAGGTTGTCAGCAAGCATTCTTTTTTTCAAATAAATTAATCCTTACTCTGGTGGTTTGAGATTATGCACTGTATTATACAACAGCGCCTTATCAGGCCTCATCAGTGAAGATGGAATTCATGTCTGTAAAATGCTGCAGGCAATCACAGTTTCATATTTTATCATGTTGATAAGGATATCGCAAATTCTCTGAAGCATTTCAAAACACTTAAATGAAAAAGGAGAAATGCAACTAAAAGGCTTTTTATATGGTTTGTTGTGGGTTATTATGAGTTATTTATAAACCCAAAAAGAAAGATTTGACATTTCAAATGTAAAAGATTTGAGTATTTAATGGTACTTTTTTCCCTTTACAATTGAACATCTTCAATCACGTTTTAAATTATTAATATTTACTCTCATGGCAAGTGGAAATCCAAAAAGGGAGAAAAACCTCCTATTCCCTCTGGCTGCAGTATATGACACTGGGTCTCCCCATCTTCCTGCAGCCATCCTCTCTCTAGGTTTCCAACAGTGCTCAGCACCCACACCCCAATCCACAGTGGGTTGTGAGATACAGGGCTGGCCCCTGGTAGGGGGGAGATGGTCACTAGACAGGGAGTTCTCTACACTGATTTGAAATTCCATGAATGTGAAGGAAAACAAATGCAAGTTACCTCTCAAGCAAATACGAAACATGAAGAAAAAAACACTAAAGCATTAATTGTTGAAGTAGTGAATGAGAGAAGCAGGCTGGAAATGAAGGATGAAAGGATCTGCCGTGGAGCCCTTGCCACAGAGGCTGCTGCTGTGGGTGGTATTTCATCCCAGGCTTTCACGCCGACAGAAGAATAGATCTTGGCATTTATTTATCCTGGCGCCTCGTGTGCAGGCTCCGGGGTCCAGCCTACAAGGGTCTGAGCACTGTCAGATCCCATTGCTTACAGCGAGAGGTAGGACATTTAGCACCTATCACCATCAAGCCTATAATCCCTCAATTTACTAGCATCTGTTTGCCAGACTTACTACTCCCTCCCGTTTGGAGTAACAAGGCCAAAAGTACTTCTCAAACACAGGAAAAATGTGCACCCTTGAAATGGCTAAAAGTATATCAAAAGCACAGTCCTGTGTCTGATTGCAGGCAATAACGAACACAGCACAGTTATCTGACCATCTCAGTGCAAAGAACAAGAGCCTTCTCTCCAAGGCTATTACTTTTTAACTCATAAGGCTGAAAAATATAAAAATTCGAATTGCTTGCAGCCCCAGCTCTAGGAATTTCTCTCTTAAGCTATCAAGACTCACAGCTGTACCAAGGGCTATTCTGCAGTTCATCCCCATATACGAGATATTTTTTAAAATGCTATTGCAAGAGTAATTAATACATGTATTAATGACTGCATTTACCTGACACCGTGCTTATGGCTCTCCAAACTATTGTTCCCCTGGGTACTCACATTTAAATTATGTGGACTGTACAGTGAATTTCCTCCCAAGCCATCACTGTATCCTCCCGTCTGATTGATAACATGACGCAGGGTATCCACCTTAAAGTAAGGGGAAACAAAATTCATCATTCCAAATCTATTAAAACATCATCACTTACAATAGGCAACATTTTGAATTATGTGAGCCAAAAGGGTTTAGCATCTTCTATGAAAGGCAAATTTATCAATCAAGAATGACTGGCAGAATTTCAACAAATCCTTGCACGTTAAAAACCATACATCTTTGCTTCTCACACCAGCCAAACAACAACTTCCTCACAGCAGTGCATCCTGTAGGTCCTTCTTAAGTGTCTGCAGCAAAGTGCTGTGCATATTTATACCTCTGTATGTGCTTGCATGTATGGAAAGAGATTATGGTGTATATACTGCATGTAAACGTGGAGTTAACCCTGCCTGAAAGGATTGGAAAAGTCACTGAGAATGAGTTGTATTTTAATAGCTCAGTTAGATGTGTTCTGATGTTTAAATAAATGAATAAGTAAAAGTTTATTCAATAAATGAAAGATGGGGTGATTGTTTTGTTGTTTTTTTTTTAAAAAAAAAAGAAAAAAAGAAAGGGAAAAAAAGGAGAAAAGAAAGAAAATTCACTGGAGTTATAGTGTCCATGGAAGTCAGACGCACCCAATCCCATTCCATGAGCTCAAGCCAGAGCCGAATGCATTCACAAAGCTTAAAATTTCAATCAGAAAAAATCACTCTTTCCTTTATATTTGTGAAATTCAATGCTGGGGTAAGAATAGGTCACATTCAGAAATATGCAGCCTCCACTCTGCAGTGAGGCACAGACCATTCAATAGAGCCAGAGTAAGGTGGAATTTTGAGCCCAAACCCTACCCTGCTAGAAAGGCCCTACTTTGGGGCATTTCTCCTACCTGTGACTGCACATTGGCTCCGACTTGGGACCCCTGGTAAGAATCCCCATTCAGACTCTGCATGTTCATGAACATGTCCCCAGAATTTGGGAGGTTAAAAGAACCAGAAGAACCTGGAAAGGAAAGAGTTAGGTAGCTGAATAACAGAGAGCTGCAAATATATAACCCCCGAGATCTGAGGGCAGGGGAAAGAGAAGACGACAGGAGAGGAGAAGGAAAAGCAGTGCACAGCAGATGCTGGCCCCAGTGCAGGTGAGCTCAGGCCACTGGTCCCCCGCCCACCGGTTTGGCTTGGCTCGGCACATCCTGGCATGTCCCAGCGGGGCCTGCTGCTGGCTCTCACCACCACACAGACTGCTGCCTGGGACCACTAAGCTGGGAAAGCCTGGAAGGCCTGTGTGACCCAGGTCAGCTCTTCCCTCTGGAAAAGCAGCCTGTACAACAACAGGTTTTCATGTTGAGAGCTTTCCTCCAGTGGATCGCTTCATCGTAAGATGCTATCACCAAACACTCAGAGAAAAACTCATTTTGAGTCTGTGCTTAATGTCTCCTTCAAAAGGAAATGGCTGGTCATTCCTAATTAGCCAATTTATTACCATCAGAGGAGGAATCTTTTTCTTACTTTCTTGTCATTAAAGTTGTGGGACTTTTTTTCCCCATAGACCTTCGCACACTTTAAAAGTCGTCTACAACTAAGCTGGAGCAAACTTAAGTGTAAATAATGTCAAACACATCTGTGCTTTGTGGAAACCTTTGGCTTTGGAACCCAAAAAAGCGACTGCTTCTTCATGAACTCTCCTGCTAATTTAATGCTTAGGTTTGCAAAATGTCAACAGCACACCAGTGAGACAGTTTTTAAATGCTGCAGAAGAACACGTGGTAGAGCAACTCCAAAATAAAAGTTGCATCCTTAGATTTCTATTTATAGTATCAACTCTATTTCAAGCAGTCCAGAGTTTAAATTCTAATTAGCGCATGCTAAAATATTCCTCTATTTTGTTCTTATCTTGACAATAAATTCAGCAGTTCTTCAAAAGCAGACTTGGAGCCTGCCTCATTTTATGTTATTTTCATTAAATGAAAAAAAGCTTAAAATACCTACAGAAAGAAAGAAAAGCTGCCAGAAGTCCGAGCCAGGCAGATGTCACCATACTGGAATGACATGGGCCTCACTGTAAGGCTGCAGGAGCTTCACCACTGAAGCCACTGGGACCACCTATGGGAGCACTCAGCCCTTGCAGTAGGCTAGCCTGGAAGTCCATGGGCTTGGTGCCATTCCCCACGCCATGAGTAGGTCTGCTAGGGAGCTGCTGCAGTCTTCTCAGCCCAACCAAACTCACTAGGGAGCCCTTGAGTACCATCCTGTATGGACTGCCCCACAGGATGCTTTATCACCCGAGCTGGGTACGTACCAGAGTTTGGTGTGGTGGGGGAGTTTGTCTGGTTGTTCTGGACGGCCGCGGCCACGGCATGTGCTGCAGTCACAGCCGTCTTTGCCGCGTAGAGATTGGCTTCTTCCTGGAACTTCCCAATGTTCTTCTTGTACCTGATTCTCTTATTTCCAAACCAGTTGGACACCTGCAGTGGAGAGAGGTGGGAAGGGTGAAAAACACAAAGCGCCTGACCTGGCACAGCATGATCCTTTCAAGACATCGTGTTTGGTTCAGCAAATGGGAATGCCCCAGCCCCCAGCCTGTATCTGCCAGGTGCTCCAGTTAATGAAGTAACCAGCGTCAGTCAAACATTATTATGGCACGGAAGGAGTGTGATCTGGCTTTGCTTCTCTGTTGGCAAACTGATGCACAATGAGTGACTCTGATGGCAACATATCCTGGAGCCTGCTGTAGCATGTAGTATACCATTGTCTCCTACTTCTGTGAGCCATTTGTCAAAAAAATCAGTGCAAGACCCCAAAAGCTACTGAAGGGGACCAAGGTCTGGCTGAGTAAGGGTGAGCGGGCAGTGAGAGCAATTGTTCTTTATTTTTGGGCTGGAACAACCTTGGCAGCCCACTCACAGAATCGTGTTTGGTTGGCTGAAAATGAAAAGAATCATATAAATCAATAAAGGCTGAAAAGTCACTTTGTCATCTCCCTTTGAAGATACTGTACTGAAGCCAAGATGGCTCATGGGGCACTGACTATTAACCCACACAGAGGTCACGGCTGGAGCCGCTAAGGAAAGTTTGTACAATCTTTCTCAGTGGCTTTGTTTAACTTCAGCTGCCATAACAGAGCTCCTAAATAATAAACCCAGTCTGTACCATGGACGATGGCCAGTGCTGCCCAGACTAGAAAGCATCTGCAACGCAGAGGTAAAGGGGAGAGGACCAGTAATAACACAAGTGGTTATCAGCCATCCCTGGAGTGAGGGACCTGGCACAGGGAGAGATGAGGGCTGGGATCCTGCAGTCCCCAGAGCCCCTGCACCCCATGGCTGCACCCACCATGAGCCACAGCAGCTCGCAGCACCTCTCACCCCACTATGCTCCATCACAATGCCCCGTAAGGCACCCAGTCCACAGTGCCTGGTAAAGCACCCTGCTGCAGGGAGGAGACAAATCCTGCTCTACTTTATGTAGCTATAGCTTTTGTTTAAACACAATTAATGAAAAGCCTCCAGCTTTTAACACGAATACGAAAGGTACCTTATACATTCTGTTCCCTAGATAATACTCCATCGTATTCTATATATTGCACTTAATATTACCTTGTCAGTCAGAGAAGCAATAATACATTAATGAAACCTAGCAAATAATTATTATGGACAATCAGATTATGCTTTATTAACAGTTTCATAATTGAGGAATCTCTGTACATCAACTGTATTGTCCACGGATGTGTACGAGACCCTCTGTTTATGTACGCCCCTGGACCAATCAAACAACAGCCATCACTAATAAAGGTTTATTTAATTCTCACAGTAAAATTTTAATATCACCAGCAGCCTGGGGAAGCCTCAACGAGTGGATTTGCTTGACATCAGATCGTTTCCATTCTGCTAGTCCCAATACTTCTTAATCTTTAATATCAAGGCAATTAAAATTAATGGCCACTCATCCAGAGCCACTGTGGGCAGTGTTTCCTTGACATCAATTGTTTGATGGGATTACCTAGAGGTTAAACTAACAAGCAAGGTTTAATTGGAAGCAATGAGAGGAGCAGCAATCATACGTTATGTTTAACCTGCATACCACATCTCGGTGAACACCCAGAAATGTTAAACTATTCCTGAGATTAAAGCGTGTGCCCTGTGCACTGGCAGAGCTTGGCACAGCTGCCTTGAGGAACCACAGCATCCTTAAGCGGTAATGTTGGCACCACCCAGGCCCTTTCACCTCCCAGCCAAAGGACTCTGCTTTCCTTTGTAACACATTAGCCAGGGGCTGCCACAGAGTGTGCCATGGCCTGGGGGCACACAAGGGCCTCTGGCCAGATGTGCATGGCCAGCATGGGTGACTGGATGGGGCCAGGGCATGGCCAGGGGGAGAGCTGTGCCAGGTAGGATTTAGGCTGGATTCACCACCATGGAGTTTCTCCCACGTTCTGGCTGCCTGAAGCTTCCCTTGCGCGACCCCAGAGCATACCTCATCCTGCCCTTACTGGTGGCACTGGCACTCTCAGAGGGGGCATTAGGGTGCCACTGCTGGGTTGCCTCAGGCCATCACCAGCACTGGGAGAAGATGCAGTGCCTTGGCTCCTCGGCCAGCCCCACAATCACCCTAAAAATGAAAGTTGTCTCCACTGTGAGCTGCTCCACAACACATTTTTCATTAAAACAAACTATCTCTTCACATAAGAAAACCAATGAACATCTTTCTCCCCCAATCATTGAAGGCAAATTAATTAATTTGGCTTAATTGTATATTACATTTCAAGCAATACTGTTGCACTTATTTATCATGGTAATTGCAATGTTAAATAAAAAGACAATAAATTATTACTTAAACCATCAAGATGCCTAATGTGGGATTTGGGATGGGGCAGGCCTGCTTCATGTCTCCACACTGGCTGATGTCATGGGATAAATCAGTGCTTGTTGTGCAAGAGACACAGCTGACACAAGAGCATCGTGGCTGAAGTTAGTGAACTACGTGTTCATGGAGCACAGAAAATCTTCCACTGTGTTCCCAAGCCTTTGTTGCACAGTTTGTGTTCCACACCTAATCCAACGGCATGAAATAAACAGTTTTGAAAATCAGTGTGGCACAATTATGGTGCATGATCTAAATGAAGAATTTTAACTCTAGAAACTTATTAAGTTTGCATCTTTTACTTTCTCCCTTGCTTCCCATATGAAGTCCAAGGGCAAGAGCCTATCATCCAGAGATCTCCCTGTCAGCCTGCTTACAGAAACAGACTCAGATGAAGCAGGGGCAGGAGGAGTGCTGAAAACCAGCTTCTGCATCCTTTCTTTAAAAGA
Organism: Ramphastos sulfuratus; assembly: GCA_013399055.1. Lineage (NCBI taxonomy): Eukaryota > Metazoa > Chordata > Aves > Piciformes > Ramphastidae > Ramphastos > Ramphastos sulfuratus. The sequence goes on from WBNM01005719.1 coordinate 330,799, forward strand.
ATTTTAAATATATTTCCTTGTCAACCACATCCTTCTTTTGTTTGAAGCAGTGAGAAATGTTATTGCTGTAATCCACTGACATGCTTTCAGCAATGACTCTGCCCTCTCTACAGCCCATATGATAGACTGATAGTTGTTCATGACACCCTGAAAGAGGCTCATCTGCAAAAGTATAAAACATCAACCTCATGACCATGGTAAGGGGAGAATAGATGATACAGTTTATCTCCCTCCAACACGTGCTGATCGGGTAGCTCTAAATTACAGCCGACGATGTTTTTGGTTAAGGACATATTTTTCCCCTGAATTACCTTTTCTGTACTCTTAAAAATGGAATTGTGCAAGGTGTTCATCTTAATAAATACTTTGTCTTTATGCTTTTCTTGAAAAACCTTCTCTACATATTATTTTAAACACCAATATCAAAACTGAAACCATCTATCTCCCATCTGCAACTAAATGATTCTGGGAGACAATTTTCTTTGCAGCTCAGTAAAGTGCTATGGCAGCAAGATTTGCAGCAAACTGCTTAACCTGGGGGGAGGACAACCCAAAACACTCACTAATTAAGTATTTGAGGGAGAAAATGGTCTGCCATGCATCTGCCCCCAGCATTTACAAGGCACTGACAGTACAAGAGAAAAAGAAACACCTTGGATCATTGTTAGGAGAGGCTAAGGAGGAAGCTTGGCTCAGCCAGAACAAGGACAAAGCCTCTTCATCAAACATGAACCACAGTCTCCAGGAGTTTGGGAAACAAGCCATTAACATTAATTTTCTTTTTTCCATTTTCCAGCTCTTTTGCATCTCCAAGGTGTTCGTAGCACAAGAGGTAAATAAATAGGGCACAGTGCCAGGCATGGTGATGTCTGAGGGACTGCTGGTTGAGGCTGGAAATACCTGTGTGTGGTCAGAGATTTTTCGTAAGAGCCCTGTGCAAGATGTAGCTCAGTTGCTCGCTTGGATGCCATCTCTTATCCCATGCGATGCTACTCCTGCCAGTATTTTAAATGACTGCTCAGTTCACCCCTGATTTCTGGACTGCATCCTCTTGACTTCTGCTGCCAGACACCAGAGAAGTGTGCAGTGGCTATTTTACAGTGCTTGCTCAGAACTTTTCTGCTAGATGGCCTCAAAAATATATACATTTTTCAAGAAAGACAACTTTTTCAATTTTTCAAGAAAGACAACGTCAACCTAGTTTGACCTAGTAAATACCAATTAACCCTGCAGCCCAGCCATGCAGCCTTTGGAAGTGCCTCTGAAAATCAAGGATTAGGATACCCACAGCATTCACACTTCCTAGCTATGACAGCAGATCTATCAGGAACTTAAGCAGCCAGCTGATCACAGACACTCCCTCTCTCATACATGCTCCTCTCCCATCAGATGATACATTGCCCTGTTTTCAGGCTTTGCCATCATCTGGAGCTTTTCCTCATCATTTATAATATCTTGCCAGAGTGAATCCCCAGCCGTGGCCCCAGACCTGCACCTCTGATCAGCACCCAGGTTGTGTGGTCAGCTCTGCCCTTGCTCCGGGCTGGAACATGTCACCCTGCCAAGCTCAGGGCACTGCATGCAGTGCTACAGAGGACGCAATGCAGCTACTCCCATCGCTCACCCAGGCTTCCTAATGGATTCAAGAAACAACTAATTCATGCTTCTATCAAATATTAAAGAGACAAACCTATATTCATGTCCCAGGCTCACTGCTGTTGCTGCTATGTTTTTAGACCATCTGCCTGCCTTTTATTTCAATCTACAACATATATATTAAATCTTATCGAACAACCAATTAAGAAAGAAATCAGATCTATTAGCACTAGAAGCAATCACTTATGGCTTCTCAAATGTTCCATCTCATTTCCTTCAGTCACTTCAGCATTATCTAGATCTAGCTTTTTATCTGTCCACTCTGCAGGATCACTAACTCCTCCTCTGCCAGGCACAATCTGGGTGGACAGAAAGCATCTCTTCAGCAGGTCTTTGGTGTCTTTGCCATGTACTCTCTCCCAGTTACATTTTGTCAGCAGAGCTGAAGACCATCCAGTATCTCCAAGTTAGTGGTGATAATGTTGCCTCTCCCAACCACTTAGCAGTCTGCCAAGGCTCACAAGGGAAGATTTTTGGACACCACTTACTGGAGGAATTGCTATAAATCATCTTGTGCCCAGAGGACTGAAACCAGCAACAAGATGAAAGGCTACAGACCAAGGTGCCCAGCTACTCATGTGCTCTCAAGTTGTTTAGCTGGTTCCAGGCATCCACTGAAGCCACAAGGGTGCCTGTGGGCATGGAAGAGCTGTCCAGCGGCTACCATGGCTGCCCTGCAGCTGCCACGGGCAGCAGTCACCCGCATGACATTGACAATAATGAAGAAGCACTGAGAGGGAATGAATTCAGTGCTGAATTTTCCCCAAAAATCTCCTGCCCATTATCATAGCCACTTGTAAATGGACTGGGAGAAACTGTCCCAATCTCCATGCCTTACTTTCCCCTTTCACTGGCACAGTCACTTCCCATCCTGCTCAGAGCACAGTAAGTGCTGCATGCTGAGGAGTGAACAAGGAGAGAGCAAGGCACAGGCATCTGTGCTGGCCTCACATGTCCTTTGCCAGGTTTGTGCTGAGAGTGCATCCAAAGTCAATTAAGAAACACCAAGTTTGGGGGAGCTGGGCAGCCTTTCATTTGAAAGTCTCCAATAAAGTGCCTGAATTTGTCATGCATTCAAGGGAGACCTATAAAGTAAATCTCAACTCAGGTCTTAATTATAAAGCTAAAGGTTGCATCGCCAGCAATGCCAATAGTGCAGCCTGCAATCATTAATAGTTAACACACTTGCCGCAGGCATTGTTCCTCTAAAGGACCTGAAATATTGATAAGTGGAGCTGACAGAGCTGGGAGGAGACAGCACACTGGCCCTTGCAGTGGGCAGTGGGATGGCTGGAGAACTTGGAAACTGCTGCTGAGCTTTCCCCATCACTCAAGTGCAACCTTCCCAAGATACAAGAGCCAGACTGTGGGGAAATTTGGGGGTTCTATCAAATGTCCAAGCCACGAGAAACACAAAGTGTTGTTTTGCACTGTAAACTTACTGGTGACAGGAAGCTTGATGGAACAGTGTCATCGGCCTGAACATCACTGAGAGACACCAGTCCAGACCTGGAAATGTACTTTGGCCTGTACAGAAAGCAGCCAACAACAGCGAGCTGTTCTGATTAGGGAGCTGCTGGTTTTCTTGCATTTACTTCATGGCAACATCTGTTATGTGATAAAAGCTGAGAATCTGCCTAATACATTTTTGCTACAGAGAAACCCCTCTTGTCACCTCAGTATGTTGAGAGGCTGAGTCTCTCACTGCCTTAGAAAAACAACTTCAAGCAATCAAAGAAATTCTGATCTATAGCAATAGATTATATGTTTGTCAATAAACTGGCCTTCCCCCAAAATAATGGTGAGCTGTACCAAATTCATGACGGAAAGGCTCAGCAAGAAATCTCCCTGCCTGCACAGAAAGAAAGCTGACATACAGGAGAATGCCAGCCTGACACCCTTTTTATTTCTGTCTTCATCTTTGCACACACCATACACTCCTTCTACCCCAGCACAACCCCAGCCTCACAGGCACACTGCCTTTCCCATGGAGCTTAGTCATGTTCCACCACCTTGCTGAACTTCGTCATGGTCAACAACACAAATCTGAAGGCATTACAAAAGTGCATTGGGCAGGGACCTGCTCCACATTGCACACCTCCGCTGGAAGCACACCCCAGAGCCTGGAGGGAGAACACAGCTTCACAAGTGGAGCCAGGAGGTCAAGGCACTGGCCAGGAAGCGGAGGGACAGGGGTCAGGACTCACTTCCACCCGCTGCTTACCTGCGATACTGTGATGCTGCATTTCTTTGCCAGCTCTTCTTTGGCTTCTTCACTGGGATAGGGGTTACTGAGGTGGGAGTAAAAATACTCATTCAAGATTTCTGTGGCCTGTTTACTGAAGTTACGCCTTTTCCTTCTGAAATGAGTAAAGAAAACCAGAGCTGTTCTTCCAGATGCAAACAGGACTCCAGCAGGGTCAGCTGGGCTGCAAGTGACCCTTGTTGCATGCCCGTGCTGCAGCACACAGCAACGTGACAGCACTGCTCAGCACCCTGATCCCTCCCATAGGGCTGGGCTCTGCCCTAACATCTTGCTGAAGGAGATGTGTGCTCCAATGCTCGCATTCCTACATCCACCCTGCAAGAGTCCAGACTTCTGCTTCTGGTTTCACGCCATGCACCTTCACCCAGGATTCCATCTCATCGGTGCACAGGCTACATCTGTGTGTCGTGGCACAAAACACCATGAAGCAAGGGGCAGGGCAGAGTGCTGAGCCTGAAGCACCTCTCACCCAAGTATAGAAGCCAGCCTGAATCTCCTGGCTGTTAAACCCCTCCATGCTGACAACAGCCTAATGAACCTCTTCCTTTAGCACAGGTCAGCTGGGGCTTCTGCACAGGCGTCTGGGGTGAGCACAGTGGAAAAGGACAGCATGGCCTCACTCCCGTGTCCTTACATAGCACTCATTGAGCTAATTGGCTTTTGTGAGCAAGTAGCTTTCAGGGCTTTGTGAGGGAGACCCATCTGTACACCCTCCTGCCGAGGGCAGAGCAGAGCCCAGGCTCTCACACATCACCTGGGACATGTACTGAGGAGCGTGGCCTCGTAGTGAAGCCTTTCCAGAGCGCGTTGCCAGCATGTGCTCCAGCCAGCCCAACCATGAGGCAGTGCCAGCCAGGGAACCCTACAACATCTCTGACAGGGCAGGGCAGGCAGCCGGCCCATTGCTGTGCTCTCCCACACTGATTACAGCAGCAGCATCAACACATCTGCGGTGCCTTCCCTCTCCCCCGAACATCCTCTGGAAAGCGCCGGTTAAACATTTCCTTCAGAGCTCCCTTCCCCTCAGGGCTGGTTGCAATCAAACTGCCTGTGCCCGAGGCCAGCCGGCAGCCGAGCGCAATCCCCAGCGCTCTCTTCCAGCAGTATCACGCTGCTGCTAACTACACTGTATCCTGGAGCAGGCAGGCTCTCTCCCTAGAGCTATGTTTATCTCATTACTGTGCTTCCGCTCATTTTGCCTTATTTACCTTCCTCCTTTTTAAAGAAATCACTTTAAAACGTGCATCTGCAGCTCTACCTTTGCAGTTCCTGGCACTCTCTGCAGACATTTCCTCCGACTGGCTGTAATTACCCTAATTTCCACACCTGCCAGTGACCTCCTTGTTAATAACAGGATTCTGCTCTTGTTTCACTCCTCACAGCTTCCAGGTGTGAAGCAGGAGCTGGCTGCTGCAGGGAGGCTGTGCCTGGTGCCGGCTGCTCCTCCTGGCTTGGCCAGGCTCTGGCAGCTGCCATGGCCCTGCTCAGCAAGCAAAGCCCTGAGAAAGGGCTGAAGATCCATGTCCCACCTCATCAAGACTCAGACACAAAGCTGCCTAATGTCTAAAACCCCTTCTGAATCCCTGTTCTGCTTCACCGAACAGAACCACAGAATCATTTTGGCTGGAAGAGATCATTAAGATCATCAAGCCCAACCATTAACCCAGCAAGTCACCACTTAACCACATCCCTCAGCACAGTATCTACATGGCTTTTAAACCCCTTCAGGGATAGAATTCACCACTCCCCTGGGCAGCCTCTTCCAGGGCTTAATCACCCTTTTGGGGAAGAATTTTTTTCCTAATGTCCAACCTAACTCTACTCTGGAGCAACTTGAGACTGTTTCCTCTTGTCTTATTGTTTGTTACTTGGGAGAACAGACTGAACCCCATCTGGCTCCAACCTCCTTTCAGGGAGTTGTAGAAAATGAGAAGGTGTCCCCTCAGCCTCCTTTTCTCCAGGCTGAACAACCCCAGTTCCCTCAGTCACTTCTCACAAGACTTGTGCTATAGACCCTTCACCAGTTTTGTTGCCCTTCCCTGGACATGCTCCAGTACCACCTCCTTGTAGTGAGGGGCCCAAAACCAAACCCAATATTCAAGGTGTGGGCTCACCAGTACTGAGTATAGGGGCCAATCCCTTCCCTAGTCATACAGCCTGCAGGACAGTCAGCCCATTTTTGGAGGCTGCAGGCTGTGGGAGTGGGCTCTGAGCTCCTGCAGTGACGCGGGTGTCCGAGGGACGCATGTGCTGGCCGTGAGCAGTTCGGAAGGTGCCGTCTTCTTCCGTGCCCCAGTGAGGCAACAGCTTGCTGGGAGGCAAGCCAGCAGATCTGGCTTTCAGAGGCATCGTTGCCCTCCTTACCTCGGGCATACACAGCTGCTAACCCAGCATCAGCCACAGCCCATGGGCAAGTCCCTCCCAGAGAACTTAGCTCTTCCATTACAGGGTCAGTGTTTTGCAAGGCTGGCCTTATGCTGCGAGACATCGGTACCGGCAGCCATTTGAACAACTGCTGTGGTGACAAAACAGCCCTTTGTGCAAATCCTATGTGGCTCCCATATGAGCAGGGTAAACAAGCCCAGCCTTTGCACTAAAATACCTAGAAGAGACATTGCTGTGGATGAAAGCTCTCTGCAGGCGCCCTCCCTTTCACAGCAGCTGCTGGGTGAAGGACAAGGGCTGGGAACTTTTGCTGAGGCAACGCAGCCCTTACCCACTTGGGGACACAAGTCCCTAGTCTACCCACTAATTGCCCCTTCCCACCAGAAAGAGCTGGAGACACTCGCCTCTGCCTTACCTGGCATCAAGGAACCTTGACCTTAAAATCATTACTGCTTCACAAGTACTTTGTTTGAGCTGCATCTGGATGGAGCTGAATTTTCGATGAATGATGCCCACCATCCTTTCAATCTCCTTGGGAGAAATGGGACGTGTCCGGCTCTGTTCTCTGAGAAGGTTCATCACATGTGTGGTAAATTCATTACATGCCTGTGAAGGAAGGAGAGTCTTAGAAATTGTTTTGTGCTGTCCCACAAGGACACAAGCTCATGTCTGGCTGTAGAGGGGGAAAGCAGCGACAGGGTGAGGGGCTGGGGAACCTTGTGCAGCCCCATTCCCTCCACACACGTGCAGCCAGATCACACACACCCTGACCATGAGACCTGGGACCATGTTGGGGCAACCAGGAAAGCTGAGCATCTGCTGAACAGCTCCTTCCACACTCAGCCCTTTCACTGTCCCCATGTCCCCAACCAGACCACAGGGGACAGAGGTCAGGACTAGCGTGTGCCATGGCTGTGGGCAGGAGGATGTAACCTGAGCCCAGCACACGCTCAGAAGCCACGGGAGCAGACCTTGGGAAGGGCTGTCTGTCCTGCAGCCCGCTAAGCATCAGGCAGCCAGCAGGCAGGGCTAACAACCTGCAGCAGGTGAGGAGCTCTAGACTTTTGTGAGGCACCACGTGTCCCTTTACAGAGTGAGCTTCAGCAAAGCCATGCCCAAGCCTGGCTCAAAGTGCTGAAGGAGGGAAAGCATGAGGAGATATCAAAAATCAGTCCCAGACTACGCAGGTGAACGGACATGATGACATAAACTTCTCCAGGCTGCATCATCAACAGACACCACCTGATCCAACCTCAGCAGGACCAGGCTGTCATGCCAGTATTCCAGCTCCCCCTACGCTGGCTGGAACCTGCCACGAATTCTGCTGATTTATATCTGCCTTATCTCTTTCAAAAACAAACCTCAGGACTGCAGTCTGCTAGACAGAGCTGTGTGGTGGCCACGGAGCTAATCCTTTACTGGAGGGCACCCTGATACTGGAGCACTAATTTCTCCCTGTCCCAGTGGAGCCCTGGGAAGAGGAAAGGGGCTGGGTGCTGTGCTGGCCTCCGCAGAGTCCATGGGCAGCACAAGACAAACCACTCTCTGCACCCCAAACCCAGATCAGACAAGGTGGATGTGCACAAGGCTGATGTACTTGCAGGAGGTTGGCACGCCAGCTACACAAGGGCTGGCCATTGTAACACACCACTAGGCTGTGATCACAGTCAAATAAGGCCACAGGATTTTGCTCTTCGGTATCTAATGCAACAGGAACAAGCACAACGCCCAGCTGCCAGTAACTCACACAGAGGAAACACTGCAAGCACCCTGTCCAGCCACCATACATTACACATCTGTTTGACTCTAGCTCCCCTTTCTCCTCCAAAGCCAGGGTGAAAAACATCTATGCTACTTGTCTGACAACTACATTTTTCAGGGATTCTCCTGTGTTTCAATGGATTGTGTGAGGGAAAGAGTTAAAAGTGAAAAGTTTATGCATCTAAAAACTCATAATTTCCTATAACATTTGCTGAACGTCTCGCAACTTATTAAGTGAAGCCATCTATGAATGCAAATGCTGATTAGCAATTTGGCAATAGCCCAACATTCACAGAATTCACATAGCCTTTCTTTAAACCAGTAGTTCATACATGATTAATTAGAACATCTCATTTATGTAGTGTGCACTTTAGCTCATTACTCTAAGTAAAATTCGTTAAGTATTTACATTTAGATAATTAAAATCTGGGTACACCCTTAAGAAAGATGCATACACTTCAGGCAAAGTGATTTTTTTTTCTTTACCCTACTGAAAGTAAATTACATGCTAATTTACATCCCTGCAGCACCCGTTTGGAGGCAGCACTCTGGCAAGGCTTGGTGAGCCTGGTGCAGACGACCATCACCGTCCATGGTCAAGCACGCTAGGGTTACATCAGCTCACCACCAGTTCACGCCAGCTCAGACACGACAGCTCCTCCTGCCTCCAGCTGCTCCCTGCCCTTCTCAAGACTTTCTGAGCTCCAGGTGAAGGAGTTCAACACATCTCATCCTCACTTCCTATTTGCATATTTTCTTTCTTCCTGTTTTGACATTTCAGGCAGCAAAGCTCTTGGAGGTGACCAGCTGCTGGCCCCTCTTGCCATGGCAAAGTGATAGGGATGCTGTCCTCAGCACCCCTGCCACCATCCTCTCACCCAGAAAGCACAGGACTTGTCCTGGGTGACCTATTTCTCCTGCTTCTGTCTCAAAGCTTTAGCCTGTGTAAAGGCAGACCTGGCACAGCAGCTAACCAAGCCTCCAGGGAAGTGCAGCAGCCCTCTGCAGGAGTGGGGCAGGCAAACAGGCAGTAGTACCTGCTCCCACTGGCCTTGCTGCACTGGGACTGCATCCTTCCTGTGTGTCATCTGCTCAGCTTCCTTGACAAGCTTAGCATGAATAGCTTGGGTTCAGCCACCCCAACTGGTGGCAAAAGCCCCAGGTTTGGCTCCCCTGGTAAATGATGCACAGGTGGTCACATAGGCACAGAAATGCAGCAACTCTCTCCTTGAGACTAGTGAGCAGCTCTGACCGTCCCAAAGAAGAAACAGCTGAATCCAACGGTTTGCCATTTGCTCACTTGTTTGCAGGTCTGGGAAATCAGTTTTGAAGTACAATAAAAATGGCAAGTGTTGCATTAAAAATATAGTCAGATCTGTCTTTTCTATATTTCTCCACCAATACAGTATCAAAATTTGGGTATTTCAAAGCTAAAGTGAGTTTCTTGCTTTTGAGAAGCAAAAATTGTTCCTTGAATTGACTTGAACTGGTTGCTGAGACTTTGTTTGGTTACAGCTACTTAGAGAGTCTGCTTTTCATTTATCTTCACCAGCACCTCCCATCTACAGAGCTACTTCAGTGCAGCAGAGTGGAAGTAAGCTCAGAAGGCTCTGATGCTTTGTCTTGTTTTCTCTTGTTTATTTATAGCGTCTGTGCTACTGGATCCCTTTTTCAGTACTATTTTTCAGGCCTCTGCTTGGTGTCCAAGACATTATTAATAATGTCAGGTTATAAGTGATGGCCTTGTTAACCTGCTCAGAAACCTTGTAGAAGTGGGGATGTTCCTGCTAGCCTTAATGCTTCATCAAGACTCCTCAGACAAGTGCAAGAGAAAGAGGAAATGGCCCAAAACAGTCTTCAGGGGCATGGTGCCAGGCAGTGTTCCATGGGGCCAGTGGCATCTTCTGAGCAGCCACATTTCACCCCAGTTTGGGGTGAATTCAGAAGACATCTGTGAACTCAGGAAGCAGGTTCCCAGCTGCTCCAGGAGGCCTGGGACCCTTACAGTACTTTTGCCTACAGCAAAAAATGTATTTCAGTGTAATTATAGAAGATAGCTTTCAATATGTCATCTCTATTATAGTAGCTGTAAATTATAGAAGGAGCTGCCTGTGTACGGCCATTTCTCCCGGCACACGGCGCGGGGAGAGCTGTGTGATGGCGTGACACACTTTCCAGTTCTCTTCCTTTCTTTTTTTTTTTCTCTTTTTCCCGAGTGCATTCCCTGAACTGGCAACAAATATCAGGATCAAACTCTGCCTGGAAAGTGTCTCCAGGAAGCCACTCTGGTTCCTGCTGCCAGCTGCAGTGGGACTACAGGAGTTCCTGTGCTGGGAGAGAGATGGCAGGATAGAGGTGGGCAGGTGCCCTGCATGGTGCTGAGCTGCTCTCTGGCACAGGCAAGCGCCCTGTGTGGGGCTGAGCTGCTCCTCAGCTGCAGGAGGGCACCCGTCTCTCAGGAACCTGCAGAGATGCAAAGTCCTGGCTGCTCTCAGCTGCAGAGACAAGCACTGCACTGAGACAAACTGGCAGAAGACAGTTTGCTGCAAGGCTGGGGAAATTATCCTGTTTCTGCAGAGCAGTCGTTGCTGGGTGTCAGGATCCACAGGGAAGCGTACATGTTTCAGATCAGCTCCACCTCTCTCTCCTTCTCCTAGCAGCACTTGAGCATCCTCCAAAGTTTCCTGCAGTGTGGACGGATGGCTGTGACATTTCAGCCGAAACCTTTGTAAATGGAGCTACAGGGCTAAAAATGCTCCTGCTTCCCCCACATCATTAAACTTATTAGAGTCGAAGGACTCTTGCCAGGAAACGGCTGCAAGCACCAACCTGCCATTGCTCTGGCCCCAGATCTGTCTCCAGCCCGTGTCCCTGCAGTTACAAAGCCACACTCCTGCTGGCTGCTGCTCGTTAATCCCACAGCCAGCCCCATCTCCACCACAGGCTGCACACCAGAGCCCTGCCGTGCAAGGACAGCCCAAGGGTCTGTGAGGACATTTGGGGTTCTTGGAGGGCACAAGGGGGATTTGTCTGAGGGAGAAAAGGAGATCTGACTAAAGACTCCATCACTTATTTGCTCATCTATTGGTTCATCACTTGAATATTCAACACAGTGAAAGAGGTGGCACAGATGAAGCAGTGCCACCAGTACCTGAACACCACCAAGCCACTGGCATCTGAACCACGTGATGCCCCTGGACCTGAGCCACAACATGCCAACAGAACCTGAGCCACATTGTGCCACCAGGACCTAAACCACTGTGGCTACTTGCCAGCCTTGTACCACCCCGGCCACTTTCCCACCAGTGTCTGCAGTGGTATGCTGCATGGACCGTGCTGGTAGGTGCCATCCTCCGCCTCCTTCTCCATGTTTCCTTGGTGACCCACACCCACTCCCCACCATCCCATCACTGCCACCCACAGATAACACTCAGCGAGTACCTCGCCTTTGTTTCTGGTGGCATAAAAAAGCAAAGCAAAGTAGCCAGAGACCTTTCAGAGGGTTTTTGCACAAAGAAAGGGAAACTTTAAAATAAAGCTTTATGGAGGCCCCCAGGCCCTGCTCTGTGCTGGCAGGACAGGCAGGGGACACAGGCTGGGGCAGGGAGCAGGAGCTGGGAGCACAGTGTGCTCCTCTCCTTGTCGAGTTTTTGAGAGGTTTGGTCACTGCCTCCACTTCTCTTTCATGGCTCTGGTCTGTACAGCCCAAAGCTTTTTCATTGAGGGGCTGGGAGCAAGGGCAGGACTTCCCCAGCTTGGCCCAGGAAACCACCAGCTGATGATCTTCATTTAGCTGATTAGGCTCAAGGTTTACAGGCTTTATTAGGACACCTCTGGGAAGAGAAAATGAAGACATTGCTTGAGGCTTGCAAGGGCCAGGGGTCTTGTGCCATTCTTCCCTCCTCCATCTCTTTCGATGCCATTGTTCATTACAAGACCAGAAAATAAAGGAGGTCTCTCCTTGGATTACAGGGAAATCAGGGCAGTGCAGTCCTTCACCCCACGGGCAGGAGCCTTACTGCACCCAGCAGCAGCCAGCAGCATGTGGCAAATGTTCCTGGTGCCACTACTGTGGCAAATATAGTGGGTCACCAGGTCTCCACGGTAAGTGTAAACCCATGGGTCTCTGCAACACACTTATGACTCCAGACACCAAGTGCTAGTGTCCTCCTGAATTGCAATTTCCATACCCTGCTTTCCATAGTGGATGGTCCTGAAGGCTAGGGGCTGTGCTGGCATCTCATTGCCTGCTCCCCTGCCACCTGCTATAGCCAAGCCTTGCACCAGAGCCTCCCACCACCTGTGCCAGGAGTTTGTGGACCATGTTTGCCAGCACACCCCTCATCTGCCTGCACCCCACAAGTTGCCACACTCATTCTTGGAACACATCATCATGGGCATGAAAGCAGCACTGAGCAGCAGGAAACTCTGCTCCGCTCTTTCTCTCTGGGCGGGCTCAAAAGGGAGGAACAGGGGCTCAGGTGTTGCTTTTAGGTGGTTACAGACAACAGAAAACACTCAGGCATGCAAGACATGCGTCCTGGGTCCAGCGAGCAGCTCCTTGAAGCCCAGCAGATTCCTGTAGCACCATGGATCTTTACCAGGGAGAGGGGTGGGGAAGGGGAGGAGGGGATGTGGTCCGGAGCTGGGCAGCAGCAGGCGCTGGCAAGCGGAGGTGCAGAGGAGAGCAGTGCAGGTACATGTACAACTGAGAGGCTGATGTCTGACCTGTTCATATTTCTCCAGCTCTGTGTGATAGATTTGTCTGATCTGGGTCAATTTGGCTCTGTAATCTGAGTGTTCAATAGAGTTATCTGAAGACCCTCCAGAGGCTGCTGCGGCTGCAGCTGCTGCCGCCGATCCCCCACCTTTCTCCGGACCTGAGACTCCTTCTGCCAGAAGCATATTGTCTAGTCTCATTAGCTGGGGATCGGGAGGGTCTTCCTCCTGGGCTCCTCGGATGCTCAAACCTTGGGCAGAAAAGAGAGAACAAGAGAAAACAGAGTCAGTATTTCTCACACCTGCCCGGACGCTGCCCACTCGCTGCACGCCTGCGAGAAGCCCTCCTGCACAGCCCTCCTGTGCCCGGGGCCACAGGGACTGGAGCTGCTCTGAACGGGCACCCTCCTGTGGGGTAGGTCCCCTGAACCACAGTCCAGAGAGGTGCTGTGTTGGGGACAGCTGTGCTGCAGCACCCTCTGCGTTCTAATACAGAGCAAGAACATCATCATGGGGTATATAAAGGACCCTGCAGAACTTTTAAACACTTCATTTTAAGTATTAAAGGAGTTTCTGCATGAGTATAGGGACACATCCTCTGGTTGTGTTCCAAGAGCAGCTACACCCATGCAAGGCTGCCATTATCCTATACATTTTACCACATGGATGCAAGGCTATGTGGTAAAACTAAGTGCATTATTTATTTGGAAATAATTGATTTGCTTCTCATTTCCTTCCAAATGGATCCAAGCACTATATTACTCTTATAAAGCCTTGTACCACTGGATTCTATACTTCTTACAAGGTCCAAGCATTGGCTTAAAGTGCCTTAGGAAAACCTACCACTTGCTCCCAAACTACGGGATACTAGAGCTGAAAAGTAGAGAGGTGCTGCAGTGCTCTCTGGCACAGATCCCACAGACACAGCCATTTCCACAGGCACCCATGCTCTCTGGCTTCACATAGGTGGGGCTGAAATTTCACATCAGAGAAGGGAAATGGTGGAGACAGAACTGGGAGCATTGCTCCAGGAATGGCTGCTAAGAGTGGGGATACAGAAGCTCCAGTGCCCCTCTCTCAGGGCTGCCTAACTGTCTGTAGGGGCAGCTCCCACTCCACAGCATTGCTCATGGTCTAAGTACAAACAAGAAAGAATTAAACTTCACCTGCTGCAGGGATTTGGCTGCTATCGCGATGCCATGAGTACATTGTTTAACATCACCACTGCTCTTGCACTGTATTGTTGGGAACAAGATTTTAAATCTAATTTTTGTTTTACATCGAGAATTTCCACGGCGATGCTCAGTCAGCAATCTTTCCTGCATCCTATAGATCAAGGCTGACAATTTGTAAGTTTAATCAGGTCACGCAGGCACGGTGCCAAGCTGCTATCAACGGCACCCAAAAGAAAGTTTAAAAATAATTACAGTCGTACAAAAATCACCAGAGCCGTGGCTTCTTGAATCAACACTTCCATTAGAGATGTAAGGCAACCCTGCACATCCCAGCCCAATTAACCTCTTTAAATCTGTTTAAAAGCAGGTATTTGTGCTCTGGATAGAGCGGGCCCCAGGGGTCTGCCTTTGGCACCCTGCGTGTTTGCACGGGCGTCTGCGTCTGTCTCTGCTCCTTGCAGTGGCGCAGACTCCAAACAGGCTGTGCCAAACATGCCAGCACCATCCACAGCTGCCACGCAGGCAGCTGAGCACCAGCAATGCTGCTTCCTGCACTAGCCGGGAACAGCGGCCACTCACCAATGAACCAATTTCACTCTGGGTGTCCTAAACCCCACACGTGGTGGGAGGTGACCCCCTGACTGGCCAACCTTCCAGACTCAAGAAAGCACAGCACTAATTTTGCTCTAAAACACACATTTTAAACCTGTCATCTTCTTTTAAAACTCTAATTCCACATAATTTCATAGGGATAATAAAAATGTCTCATCATCTCTTTAAATTATTTCTGTTGCCTCTTCAGAGGTCCACAGATGAGCATAGTTTGACAACACCGCACATCATTCTGGCATGTTCCTGGCCTGGCACAATCATGTTGGGGACAGCCTTGG
>WBNM01005719.1:350650-423150 GCA_013399055.1 Ramphastos sulfuratus
TATGAAATAACTGGTATTTTTATAAATTGAGTTCTTGCTACAGATTTTATGTTGGCTACATTTATTTCCCATTGTAAATTATGTCTAAGTTTGTGCAGTTTTACTGCATTGTCTCTCTTCTTACTTTTTACAGATCTCTGCGTTTCCGATTCCATTTTCTTCTTTTGGATTGTTCTATTTTTCTTGCTTACTTGTGACTTGCACTTAGTGCTAAAATGTCAGTCTTATTTGTGTCTAGCTTGAGGAAGCAAAGTACTCAATAGCTCCTCATCACTGCCCCTCCATGCTCCAGAGGCCAGCTTCCAAAGCAAGGAGCGGAGCTAAGGAAGGACCCAGTACAGGGAGTTAATTACATTTGCTAGAGAGATTCAGTTTCATTTGCAATCCTGAGCAAACAGCTTTGACTCTTTTGCAGTTGGTTGAGTAACAATTTTCCACACAAGGCTCAGAAACTCAACACCAAGGCAGTATCTCAGGAACCTTCCCCTTGCTCCCCAATCGTGATGGTATTACACCACTTCCACACACTTATTTCAACAAGGCTGATTCTACAAAGGAACACTTACCCCAGTGCTGTTTCTGTACTTCTGTACTATGCTTGGTCAAGGACTTCTCAATCTTTACATTCTAATAAGGATGAAACTATATTTGCATAGGCATGACAAGGCACTGAACTTAAAGAGAGAAGTCAGTTGTCATCTTGCTAATAGAGAATCTCCTTTCAGCAACGGTGCAGCCACCACATAGACATGATGAGTACAGATCTTCTCCAGAAAGGAAAAAAAATACTGCACCCCATCTCCAGCTAAAAACACCAGATTTGCTTAGCCATGGACTTTATGGATTTCCATAAACTTCACCCATAAATCCTTCATGGCAATAAGAATCCCTCATGGCCCAGGTAATTCACCTGACTTCTCTTTGCATGTCTTTGGTCTTCCACTGCTGTAGTCATCTTATTTCTCCACCTTACAAAATGTTCCAGATACAAAGCATGGACTGCATGTGCTGGTTCTCAAGCAGAGGGACTGGTGCCAGCACAGCATCTCCGCGTGCAGCATCAGCGTGCCATGAGGACCACCACTGCTGCCAGGACATGTGTGTGTAACAGCATGACATGAAGTTTTAACTGAGTTACTATAAGGGACATAGCCTGGCTTAATGGAGCAGGCTGTGCAGTACATGGCAGGCTAGGGTGCTGCTTTGAGGGCACTGGGTGCAGCCCAATACCAGTATCATTGAATCATCAAGTGGTTGAGACTGGTATGGATCTTCTGAGACTACCTAGTTCCAACCCCCCCTGTCATGAGCAGGGACATCTTCCACTATATCAGGTTGCAACTAATCATGGTTAGAGCCCCAAGATCTTGCAAAGCAGCACTGCTGTCGTGGGTTCCAGGTGACGTGGTTGTGCCACGTGCCCAGTATCCCCAAAAGGCAGGGGGCTGTGGTGGGTCCCCAGTGAGCAGGACAGCAGGGGCTGCCTGGCCCACTCCCCAGCGGTAAATCAGGCAAACGAGGTCTCTGCTTCAACGCTGCAAAAGCGCACACTTATGTAAAAATATGATCAAAGTTTTATACATGTAGAATTTCCTACCAATAAATCACATAAATGGATATCTACACTGGGTAATAAAACTGAACAGATTCTAAACTGATCGGTAAAGTTGCCCATAAATTGTTGTTTTTAGCAAGCTGTAAACAAAAGCTGTATAAATACCAAGTGAGCCTTATAATGTAACTCGGTACACAGAGAAGTGCTCCAGCTGCTCTGTTTTCAAAGAAAATGCACTGGGTTTGGACAGTGCTTGGAACTCTTTTGTAATTGCTCAGCATAAACATTAGATCTCCTGCTTGATATACTGGCAACAAAGGGAGAGGAAGGAGTAGAAATAAATGCTGCTGACTTTGTTGTCTCTCATGGTGTTCTTCTTGCAGAGGTTTACACACCATTATGTACCTCGCTGTGGTTTGATGGGGCTGTGCGAGGCACATCTTTTCTCTGTGCTGTCTGTATTTTCTTTAATTGCATTTCAACAAAACAAAGAAAGCACACATATATTCATGCAAACCATGCACTAAAGGTAACACTCACCTGATAGGGACAGAAACTATGCGGGATTCCCAGCCCAGAAATCACAGAAGAACACACTGTAAATTCTCATCTTTTTTGAATGTCCATTTCAGAATGAAACAGAAATTATCATTTTAGCTGCCTGTCCGGAGGTGAAATACAAAGCCAGCGAGCCCCCAGCACACACCCACAGATTAGGTTACCAGCACAGAGGACTTCAAACCTGCCAGGGAAAAGCCCTTCCCAGAGCGGGTGCTTCAGGTGGTAAAGGCAGAGATGTCAGCTTTGATTTGAGCTAACGGAAAGGAATCTTTGGATGGAAAAGCTCCAGGACCTTTGAATTAAATGAAAGACCAGAACACTCTACAGAATGTCTGCAATAACAGTCTCTACAGAAAATTATGAGGAACTACATAAATCCACCCTCTTCCTCTTCACACAGGCTCATTAAAGCAGTACTGACTCTCTGGGCAGCTATAATTCTGCTGAGTGATACCCTGGAATCACCCTGTCAATACCCAGTGGTGTGCTGCCTCTCCAACTATCTGTGCCCCTAATATTCCTCTCTTTGATGGGATTTGCTGACCTTTAATCTGATGCTAGTTTACTCTCATCACTGAAGTGCAAGTCAGAGAGCAATAAAACGGCAACCTCACTGATTCAAAAGGGAGAGCTAAAGCGCCACTAACTGTGAATCTAACCTTTCGTAATGGCTCTCCCCTTAAAAGGGGAAACATGAAGTGCAAGGCAGCTAAAACAAACAATATTTAATGCTGACTACAAGATTTATTGCAGCCCTCTTTGCATGAGTATTAAATTGGAATTTCAGGGCTGTAAATTGAGGAAGAGGAGAGGAACAGCCAGTGCAGACCTGTGGCCCTACACAGCACCTTCCCCGTGCAGTGGGCATGCCTGGCACCAAATGGAGCAGGGCATCTGCAGCTGAAAGGTGCAGGTAGTGATTCAGAGGACAACCAGTCAGAGCTGACTGAGCAACGAGACCTTGACCTTAAATGGGCAAACAGATCCTGTACAGGGCACAAGCTGACAAGCATAAGCTGTGCTCCTCATGTGAGGTAGATGCATGCACAGGCATGTGTGAGAATCCTCTCCAGAGGAGCCCAGCACTGGAACTGGTGCTGGACAGTCATGGGGAGCAATTCCAGGCCCCACAGCCGTGCATAGCACAGACCGGTAGAATACAGAGCTCCCCAGCCCCTTGCATCATCTAGTGCCATTGCAGGATGTGCAAAGCACCCACAGACTGGACTCATCATAGTTCTTAACCATGAGCAGGGCCATCAGGAAACAAGAGACCTTGTGCTGCTTGAGAAGTACAGAGTGACACTGCTCATCAGGATGAGAGCCTGAGCAGAGGCAACTGAGGACTGAGAGGAGCAGAGGAGGAATGAGAAGCAGTCTCTCCTGGTCAAACCTCTCCAGCTGGGTGGCCCCCAAAATGGGTCTCACTAGAAGGAGGTACGGTCTAGCACACATCCATTGTAAAAATGAAATCAAGTGGAAAAAAAGGCTGTTCTCAAAACGCTGCTGCTCTTCCTCGAAGGAGCCACTGGGGGCTGTCGCATGGCCTCTGCCATCTCTCCAGCCCTGAAGCGCGGGGCAGCTCCAGCCCGCAGCAAGGCCAGGGTCTCTTGGTCCGGCTGTGCTCGTCACCTTCCATCAACGTCAAGAGGAGCGGCTATGAGCAGTAAAGGGCCGGAGAACGGCCTGTCTCTACACGTGTCACACCACATCTCCACCTACTCCTTTATTTATTCCATAAACTTCAGGAAAACACAACTTGCAACATAAGCCAAATTTCCCAACAGGTCGCATGCTCTTTGCCTGTCCCAGGAGGGCTCCTCTTGCGCTGCAGGGTCGGGGTGCAAAAGCACACACAGGCACCAGGGAGATACGCAGATGAACACCGTAAATGACCCTCAAAGTGACTGATCCCACATCAGCACTTCAAAGGGGAGCGTGACTGGTACCCCCATCACAGTGTCCTGGGCTGGTGGCATACGAGCACAAAGGAAGCAAATAGAGGAGAGAAATCTCACACGCTGTATACACAGAGATCAACAGAAAACACACCGAAGTCACATCACAAAGTAAAAGAGAAATTATCGCATAACAAATTTCTCTCCAGTTCCCTGGGGAAAATAAAGACTGACAGCTTTGGGTTTAACAGGTGCTGCTAGAAGATGAGCTGCTTATTAATATTGCTAGGAAGGAAAAGGACGATAAAAACTATAATGTGATTAATTATTTATGTTTACGAGAATGATTTTTAAGAGTTGCAGTTTGTCATGCATATCGCTTGGTCTGGTTCGACTCGACACAGCGCACCCCAGAACATGCCTGGGGGCTCTTCACAACACGTGCAGCAATTTCCACGCCACGAACAGACGGCAGGCCCAGGGTCCAGCCATCAGCCACCTCAGCTCTCAGCCTCCTCCCTGCTCCCACAGCAATCACTTCACAGCCCTCTACAAACACGGCGACAGCATTTTCAGAGGGGAAAGACACCGAAACAGCAGTTTCTCATAAGCACAAAAGCTAGGAGAACTTGTGCAGCTATTCCCCACATGGCACGCTCTTTGCCAGCAACCTGAAGACAGGAGGAGGTGAGAGCCCTGCCCCCTGCCATGCCCCGCCATGCCATTCCAACTCAGACACGGTGCTCGTCCCTGCGGAGATGATAGTTCCCTCCAGTCCCGTGCAGACCGGGGGCAGCAACCAGCACCAGGGTCCCACGCCACAGAACCACAGCACCGGCACTGCCAAACCAGCTGTGGATTTGCATGTAGCAATTACAGCACAAAACACCACCCAGCACTTCTGAAAAGAAAACGGGAAACATACGTTTGCAGAAGCTCACAAAGACAGACTTTGTCAAACCTAACAGGCACTGATAAGGGGAGAGCTTTTATACGGGATGTGAGGAGATGTATCAGATGAGAGCAAGGCTGAATACCAAACAGTATTAGTATAAAAAAGAACAAAGAAAAGGCCTGCTCCGCGTAAGAACTGGTAATACATTAAAAATTTAAAACCTGGCACGACAAATCTGGATACTCCCTGCAGAAGACAACTGATATTAATGAACAGGCCTGTGCATTCATTGTCTGGGATCCCAGAGGAAAAAAATAATGCTGGTTACACTGAATTTTTTAAAGAGAAATTCTTCTCTGCACAAACAGCTCCTCTGCCAACACACCAGATTATTCCTGGCAGTTTTAACTCTCAGAAAATATTCACCTGCCCAAGCACTGGATTTACCTGAAGGCACCTCCTCACCACTCCACACAATCCCTCAGCACAGGACTTCATCAGAGCCTGGCTTCCCCTACCAGCATTTATTTATTCAAGAAGAAGTGTTGAGGCTTGGCTCAGTGCCCCTTTCAGCCTCAGATAACACAGCTCCCTCAGGACACAGAAGGTGCTGCTTCCTGTAATGTTTGACCTGGCAGTGCTTGAGCAAGGCAACAGGAAAGACGACGTGGGGCTCTCTTGTTTGCATGGGTCACATCAAATCCTGGACACAGGCCCAAGAACAGCCAGCCTGGACTTGGGCCTTGGTGTCACTTTTTTGGCCGCAAAAAGTAACCCAAAGTGCCAAGAAGTGCACAGGCTTCTCTGCTAATGGATGCCAGTACCTACAAGCAAGTGCAAGATGTAAGAGTCTTCACAGGAAACTTCTCCAAGTTGTGTCATAAGACTCCAATGGCCACAAAGCCTCTTGGCTTGTGGAGAGTGGCAATATGAACCAAAGGGAGCTGATGGAGAGGCAGCTGCATTTTTGGAAGAAGGCGGGAGAAGCCAGAGGTAGCCAGGGTACCCAAGCCCAGTGGGGCACAAGAAGCTCAGTGCCTCGGCCAAGCTGGCTGCGCTGGTTCCCAAGAGCAATCCCTATCACGCTCATTTTGAAAGCCTGTATGGTTCCTCGCTGGAAGCAGCTTTGAGAGGATCTGATCATTGTAGGGTAATGCAAATCCTGGGAAAACCAAACAAGTGCCCAAGGCAAACAGTGCCCCTTGCTGTGCATGGTTCCAACATGGAGCTGGGCTGCAGAGTTCTCTCTTGGCCATAGGAGTGAGCCCCAATGGGCCTGGGAGTAGCGCTGAGTGGTGAGGGATCCATCAGCAGCCTTCTGCTCATGAGCTCCACAAGGCATTTCTCTTTCCTGTAAGGCTCTGGTGCTGTGTAAGAGCCACACACTTGAGCGCACACAACAAGCAAAAGGCTCATTGTTATTGCTGTCGCTGCCGCACTCCTTAGGTGGCTGGGTGCTTGGGTGGAAACCTACCTGCCTGCAGCAACGTGCAGTGGAAGAGCCTGGGAATATCAGCAGTTTCTACCAGGGTCACCCGTGCAGCACACAATTATGCTGGGGTGAACTGTGTTATAGGGAATGCCTCAAGTTTTAAACTGTCATTAGAATATCGTGGCCTGATTTTAACAATACAGCAGCGCTTCTAATGATCTTTAAGGTAATTCGCTATTCAGACCCCGAGCAAAAGATGCAAATGTACCACTGAAAGCTCCTTATTAAATACCCACAGGCTACAGTTCTGTACAATAAGTGGTCCAGGTCTTTTTAGAACATCCTAATTAGATGAACAGAGATGCAGAAAAATGCAAAACCAGGTCATGCAGCAAAAATGTTGGGGGGAAAAAAAAAAGCTGCAAAACAACCCCCCTCTAAGCCCCTCATTAAATACCCTCCCCCACACCACAACCCTTATTAAAACCCTCACAGTGTGATGAAGTGAAGCCAAAGGCTGCCAGCCCACCATGGCCCCCAAAATAGAGGTGACCGTTATTGTTAAAGTTAAGTTTTCAGTTTATTGCCAGAGATATGTCTAAGTGATGATATAAATAATACTATGAATAATACATTAAGCAAAAAAACAATCTGAAATTAAATTTGCCTTGGGTTATCTCCCTTTTTACTATATACATACAGAATTATTATGCGCTAGGGGACAAAAAAAAAAAAAAAAAAAGCTAATATTAAGGTAACACTTTCCCTCCTTTGAAAGCAGCAAGGATTGCTACCCCTGAAGAGCTGCAGGTTTACACCAGAGCCATCAGGGCAGAACTTCCCTTCTTCCTGAAATAAGGGAATCAACATGGAAACAGATTTCAAGGCTGATAGGAAAGATTCTCTCCAGCACGACTCAAGCAGAGATGTTTGCTTTGGCCTGGTGTATCTGCACGCGCGGAAACGTGCAGCATCATTGCGAGTGCACTGAGGTTCATCAGACCCTCCCACCTGGCCTCGCTGGGGTAATTTACTTTCCGTGCTGGGAGCTGAAAGTAAATTTATTTGATCTTTATGTCTCCAATTTAGCTCAGTGAGTACCAGCCCTCCACTCACTGGCCGTTTAGCATTTAGCATTGACCTTGCTTTGATTTCCAAAACATTCTCACCACAGCCAGCATAAGCAGAACAGGAATTAACCAGGGTCACAATAGGTGAAATCCCAACTGTACCTGGATGTCAGACAACAGAGGAAAGTTACAGTAGGAGCTGGGGTGGGGAACTGGGCTGCACACTGAACCCAGGCAACTAGGTCTCTGCCCCAAATCTGTGGAAAATTGCAGTGTAATTTTAGACAAACCACTCTTCTCCTCATGCCTTAGTTTCTTCAGAAGGCAAGCACAGCTGGGATGCTTAGGGCATTCTATGAAGTCCTGAGGAGTCTTGGCTAAAAAGCACTAGGAACAAAGGCCTCAAAACCACAGCAGTACCTCTTTCCAACCCCAAAGCAGCAGTGCAGCTAACCCTCACCCCCTGTACCAAAATCGAGCTGTTTCCTCTCTGAACACAGTGCCACAAGGCAATGGATACAGACTGGAAGCCCTCTGACCTAGAACCTTCATCTGTCAGGTCCTTCCAGTGACTCTCCGTGCCACTGGGAACAGGCGTCTTGCTGTCAACCTGCTACCACCGTACTCCAAACACTGGGGCACTAATACAAATGATGGCAATTCACGGGTTGGTTTTGGCATGTGAACATTAGTTCAAAGGCAACCAAGTGAGACAGAAAAGAATAATTTCCTGAATTCTCCAACAGAGAAAATTTGGGCGGCTGATGACAAAGTCTGGGAGACTGCAGAAAGGGCAATCTGCTCTGCTCCACTCTGCTCCTGTGGCAGCCAACCAAAGCACTGCCTGACAACTTGATCCACTTAGGTGGGGACATTTGCATTCATTATATTTCCATAGGGGTTTCCATAACACTAAATAGAAGGCCTTTGGTGCCAGCACATCCCAGCTTTTCCTTCTCCTCTCCCTGCACTCTGCCCTGTGGCCACTGGCAGCCTTATGAAGGAGAGGCTCTGACCCCACAGCACATCAGCTCCATGGCATCACCTCAGCTTTTGGCTGGAATTCCTGAGCCTTGCCTGGGAGCGATGCGGGAAAGAAATGGTTAATGCACTAATTACCATAATTAAGAGTTGCCAATTTAATTATAGCTGAGAATATTAATGCTGTAACATTTGTTGGAGTGCAGAAAACAAACCTTTAATGCACAGACTTTGTTCGCAAACATCTAATGGAGCCCTCCTCCACTTCGCTTGGTGCTTCAGCACTGACACAACAGCGATAGGTTCAGATTGAAGAACTTGTCAGCAATCAGGCAGGAGGAGGCTAATTAGCTGGCAGGTTAATGAGTGTGATGGCTCTTGACAGCATTTTGTTACAGCCCCTACTGTATTTAAACAATAAATGATTATTACTTAAACACAGTGGAGACAGTCTTATTAGGAGAGCCAGACCATATATTTATTTTCATAAAAATTAGACTAATTCCTTAGTGTAAAGCATAAAATGTAAAATTTTGGGTGATTACAGTCTCACCTCTGAATCTCCAGGGTATCTTGTCAGAGGAAGAGAGCAAAGGCTTTTAAAGTCCTTGTGCTCTCCATGAGAGGGCATTAGATAATGCACCAAATGTCTGAAGCCCAGGTGGCTATAAAACATGAACAGCAGTGATGCAATTTAAAGAGCTACCTTGTTTGCCAGACACAACAAAACAGAGCAAATTCTTACTGATTTCCACCCTGCATTTTTAGCCTCAGTCCTATGTGCAATAGATGCCAGGGCTCTGACATCCCCACATGCTTCAGGCTCAGACTGGGCTCTGGACTTTTTCTTCCTTTAGCAACTGGGATTTGGAAACAGGTGGTGAAGTAGAGGAATGGCTCTGTGGACAGATTAACCCATTTCTCTGTCCAGTTAAGGGGGGAAGGGGGACATTTTACAGCACTCTTGTAATCAATAAACATAATGAGACTGAGAAGGAAAGTGTCTACATCCAAAAAAATCCAAAAGCACAGAGATGCAGTGCCTTTCCTGCAGAAAATGCAGGTAGGAACAAGCCTCTGGCTCTAGTCTGAACTGTATTTACAGGGCAAGCAATTGCAAATATGTGTCCAGAAAAACCTTATCTGAAGAGAATTAAATTGAATCCATGGCAGTGTAATAATAAGGGAGGGTTATTTCAATTTAATATTTAGTGTTCCCTAGGAATTTGTACATAAACATGGAAGAAACAAAAGGCCTCACCTGCTGAGACTAATACCATTTTCGAAATTATTTTTGCATACATGAAAATGATTTGTGCCCCTCAGTGCTACTGCTGAACACGTGAATAAAACCAGAAAAGGCAGTGAACTCTTCAGATCCTGCCTAATCCTTAATGCTGCATTTTTACATATTTGAGATTCAAAACACATGCTAAGTGACATGGAGCAGCAGTACGTGGCTGGTTACCAACAGCATCAGGTAAATGCAGGCAGTGCTGTGGCTCATCTGAAGAACGCACAAGCAGCATCGTTACTCCCAGGAGATCCCACTGACTGCCTTGAGACCACAGGGCTGAGAAAGCCCCAGTGAGCTCCCGGTGCCAGAGCTTACTCATTGCAGCAGCTTGTTGAGCAGTGCTGGGGAAATCTAGGGTGAAAAGAAAAGGCAAATTCCCCAGAAAACTCCCCAGCTTCCCCAGGCAGTGCCAGGCAATGCTGAGCAAATAGTCCTGGCAACAAAAATGCAGCTTGGCTCACCAAGCTCGGCCTCTAATTTCTGGGGATAAACCCTGATTGCAAAGCATTGCCTGAATCCTGAGCCATATCCCCAGTTCCTTACAGTATAAATAGAGCAGGCAGGCAGCTCGCTGACATCATCCCGCACGCAAGCATTCATCACGCGGAGGCCACGCATGGCCTGCACAGCAACGCAAAGCACAAAGTCACGTCGAGCCCAAATTAAACCTGCATTCTGCAAGCTTTGCCAAACAGGGCAGCCTCTTTCTTTGCAGACCTGAGGATCTAAAGATCACATCACGCCATTAAATATTGATAGCTTTGTAAATAGACAGAACTCGGCCACACCACGAAACTTTCCCTACAAAGCTTTTGAACACCTTGGCTTGAAAGGGCTTATCCACATTCCATTTTTTTTACATTAAAACATTAATAGCATTTGATAGAGCAATTGTAACCCAACACCATCCCAGGAAAAGCTGGCATCTGGCAAAAATCACCAGACTCTCTAGCTGTTTAAATGAGAATATTCTTCAGACTGAAAAATTATTTATAGAGGGTTTCTTTACTACCCTTGTATACTGCAATGTTATTTCCTTTCCCACACACTAGCAAAGTCCATTTTCACAACTGCTATAAAGCGGCATGTTCACAGCTAGTAAAACAACTCAATAAATAGCCTCACGAAGCTATAGCTGTCTCATATCCTTTCCTCAATAAAAACAGAGGTGAACTGCTTATTTTCAGCAGCACACTATAAGAAGACAGAAGCATTATGACTGCTCATACATTCTGACTATCATTTGCCACAAGCTATATCTGTCAGCATTAAATAAAGCTGCATTATAAATGTAAACAAAACACCCACATCTACAAAATGAGCTGTCCGCCATTGCTAGAGGCATGAATTGAACCCGCTTATTGACTCAGCTTGCTCTTTTTATTTATTCTCCTACAAAGACATGCATTTACTTTACCCTACAAGCATAGTGGGTTTAGGGGCGGTAACTTGTCTCCTGCACAAGCTGAAAAGGCAGGTTGGTGACAAATGCAGATCTTAATGGGAACACCATTAGGTGGGCAAACATTGAACTATTATTGAAAAACTGATTTATTTTAAAAGGTTATCCTAGACCAAAACACTACATCATAAATAATTTGCAGGATCAGTCAAGTGAATTTATACTTATGATTTTTTTTTTTAAAAAAGGTAATTCATTGCAATCAAATAATAATGCCAGTTTGAGAGGAATTACACTCAAATATCAACTGCTCAGAATTTACAGTCTGAAGAGGTTAAAAGGTGCTCAGCTCTACAGCAGCACATATCAGGCTTGTTCTCTGACAGTACGTTATACATCTTTCCAGGCTAGAAAGAGTTCTGTCCCTGTCAGACAAGTTCTGTCCCTGGGCAGAAGCCTAGACTGGCACTCACAGGCACCTACAGCCTACATCCAGCCAGGAGTCAGCATGCAATGGGGAGCTCACAGCTGCATAAACTGCAGCCATACCCCACTACTGGAGCACACCTCTGGAAGTGCATGAGCTGGCAGGGCCCCAACAGCCCAGAGGAGACCTTCCTGCACTCAGGCAAAGAGCATCTGCCAACACAGAGCACAACCAAAACCTGGCATACAAGATGTGGAGCACTCAGGACCTCCAGAAGATAACACAAGTTGTGTGAAAATGCTGCATGTTCCCCAATTAATAATTACAATCAATTATTTATACGGATAGTCACATTTCTATGAAGGAGAATAATTATAAATAATGCATTGGCTAGGAGGGAATGGATTCTTTTTTACAGTATGCTATATAAGAAAGGGTGATTTTGCCAGAATTTTAAACTAATAATGCAGTCACATGTCTTAAGCTGGACTGCAGGGTACATCAGACTCTGGGCTAAATCTTGTAGGTACCTTCCTGTAAGTACCTAGGTATTAAAGGAATTTCCATAGTATTCTTACAGTCTGGCTCTTGTCCCTGACCCCTTAGAGAAGGTTGTGCTTTGAGATAGCTTTTCTTCCATCGGATAGTGGTGCCATTAAAGCTGCCAGAATATTCTTCCTTGGAAAACTCACCACAATTCCAAAATTATCTTTATTATGTATGATTGGAAATGGTTGCCATGTGGGAGGATGCCAAGATGTCCAGCCTCACCAGACACCTGGCTGGGGGCACCACAGATCTCTTTTTCCCTCCCTCCATGCCTCGCTCCTTGTCAAACACCAATCAGTGCAGAGCATTCCCCAGGAGACAGGAGTTATGCCCAGCAGTGCCAGACGTGGCATGTGGCTCCCGACACACACAGATCGTACTGAAGTGGGACCACAAGCACTGCTGGTTTGACTTCACATAAAGCAGATCTTGAATCTGGCTCACTCGAGGCCCTGTGGCTGCAATGTGATATTGCTCATCACTTTCTCTCCAGAACCTGGCAGAGAAATTCAAAGGCAACTTCAGAAAGAAAAGCCTAAGTGAAGCAATTGGATGATGCTGGCACAACTCCCCTCATTACATTTGAGCATCCCTCATGAATGGACAGGAACAAGTGTTCCACTGTTTCACATCATCCATTCTTCCAGAGGTAGATATTAATTATTCCTGCTTTTCCATTTTAAGATAAGCTTGTTAACAAGAAATTATAGGGTAGCTTGGAGCAGCTATCCATTGGGTTGCCTGCATCAGAGTTTATGATGTTTACAGAGAAAAAGAAAATCAGCATAAGGAGTAGCAGAGAGTAATTAATGTATTGTAGTGTGGAATTTCCACTTCCTACCTCCATTTAAATCAAATAAAGCTTGGCAGTGCCAGAGTAAATCAAGGGGCAGCCACCAGGGAGAGAGGATCAGCAGAGGCATTAGAGCCAGATCCAAACCTGTGCTTCACCCAAGCTCCTACTATTATTACTTGTGCAAAGCAAATATTCAGCCTCCAACCCTAAATCATTTCAATTCCTATTTCCAAGTATAATTTAATCTTTTTCAGCGACACTTGATGCTTACTTCATCACAGCATAATGACAGATTAAAAAGTTGTTGAATTAAATATTAAAGAGGACTTCAGGCAGTTCTGCATTTTTAAGGAATAACACAGATTGGAGATGAAATGAGAAGCCCAAATGCATATTTTATTCCAAAAGGAAAGAATACATATATTTTTCCTCCAGGCCACCTACTTTGTAATAAAACATAGGGCAGGTTTTTATTTAGTGGATAAAAGCATGATATAGTATTATAGGACTCATATCACTGTAAACTGGTACCATGCAATGGTGTCAAAGCTAATGACACCACACGATCAAACACAGTCCTTTGTTAAATATATACATGTACCTGTACTCTGTGTCTGTACTGTATATGCCTCTATACAGTCATTTACAGTGTTTTCATTACACTACTTAAGCACAATTTATTGACTCTCAGATGTGAAAGTTTATCTTGTGATGACACCTCTTGCATGACATCAAAGTGCAGCATGCGAAACATAATTTAAGCTATTATCAAAATATAAATCCTTCCAAGGAAAATTATGTCAGCATATGAATAAAAAAAGTCACTTTAGATTTAAGCTGTAGTTTAAATTGTCTGAAAGTCTTGGAGATAAATAGAGATGATGACAAGTTTTGAACTTTAAAAGAAACCTCCACATCATGAGGAAAAGAAGTCCCAATCTATTGTATTGTAATATAGAGTTAGGACATCAGTCTTTATATATAAAAGGAGCACACCTCTTATTTTTCACACGTGTATATTAATATTTCTCCTTAATGACCATATGTACCACCTCCCACATCTGTATCTCTGTAAGCATATGGATCACAAATTTTCTGCTTTCATTCCATCATGTAGATGATGCACACATGCACATAGATGGTAGAAAAAGAATCTGGAGAAGTCTTTGATTGCTGTAACATGAGCATGGTGAAATCAGAGATGTCATCTGGATTCAGTACAAGGCAGACATCATTGTCAGCACAATCCCGATACATCAGACGTGTTTGGTACATAGAAACATCCACGAGGGCAGGCAGGAGAAGGGGTTGCAATGGGGACTGGGAGAGAAGGGTAGCCCTAATGTGAACACACATTGATGGCAGTTCACAGCTGGTTATTTTATGGCTGGGTAGGATACTTTAACATCCACAAAAACATCCACTGGCTTTTCCACTCATATTTCCAGGTGAAGTTTACTCAGTACAACACTCAGGAAATATTTTCATATAGAGTTTCACATTCCCTGTTTGTAGTATTAGCCAAAGGAGTCTGATATTTTAATGTGGGTCTGAGTTGTGGGCTGGTGATGGAGCAGCCCTATTGCATTACCCCATCAGCAGGGGCCCAGTTCTTGGCAGTGGAGACAGTGGAATTCCTGAGGTGAAATGAGCCATTTTCAACCATTTGTCCTGGCACCAAGAGGTGCAATTTTGCTACAAAACTAAAGCCTTGGATGCTGGAAACGCATGAAAAATTACTAGAAAACAAACAAAAAATATTCCTGCTCTTGACTGGTGGGGACTGGTCCGGTAGCCCCACAGAGGCCATCCACATGGGCTGAGCCAGGCTCTCCATGCCACCCATACCACCCATCCCCATGGCTCTGCAGCCCCTTCCTCTCCTGAGACGCCCTCCCTGGGCAGTGGCAGGGCCAGTCTCTGGTGCCCAAGGGAGGGTGCTCCGCAGTCACACTGACCAACATGTGCTGGACACAAGAGGAGCGTGAAGGGCTCATGGTGGCCAGGACACCTCACACTGGGGCTGATGGTGGCCAGGACACCTCACGCTAGGGCTGATGGCCAAGACACCTCACACTGGGGCTGATGGCGGCCAGGACACCTCGCACTGGGGCTGATGGTGGCCAGGACACCTCACGCTGGGGCTCATGGTGTCCAGGACACCTCACACTGGGGCTGATGGTGGTCAGGACACCTCGCACTGCCCTGTGGCCTTCCCAGCGGGCAGGGCCTTGCCAACTTTGGGGCAGCCTGTGCCTCCCGATTAGTGCAGTATTATTAATTATTATTGCTATTATTAATACCAAAAGGATGCTGGCT
Organism: Ramphastos sulfuratus; assembly: GCA_013399055.1. Classification (NCBI taxonomy): domain Eukaryota; kingdom Metazoa; phylum Chordata; class Aves; order Piciformes; family Ramphastidae; genus Ramphastos; species Ramphastos sulfuratus. The sequence goes on from WBNM01005719.1 coordinate 365,833, forward strand.
GTCTTTTTGTCAGCACAACCACTCTGCCTTTAAGTCATTAAGCTGCAGAACAATAACGGCGGGCGAGCGACAAGAGAAATGCCATTGTTCCCTCTCCCCAGCCTGAGCGGCTCGTCCTGCTCCCATGTAAATGAACTTAATGCTCTTCATTCAGGCGCACTCGGAGGGTTCTCATTTACTGCCTCTCTCTCTGTGACAGCATTTTCTCACCAGCCCTGACTGCATAATTAATGCAAATGCAGCCTTAGTGTCATGAGCTGGGCTCCTTTGGTTTACTTTGGTACGACACTTACAGAGGAATATTAACTAGAGAAAGCAGCATCACAACAGGGGTGGAAAATCAGCCTGTCAGGGACTCATTCCAAATGCCACGGAAAGGAGAGCGCCTTCAAGATTGTTTCATCAAGGTGATTGAGAACAAAAACTACTGAGGAAAATTCGAGCTTACATTTATGAGCCTCTCCGCATACATTATTTATATCACCAGAACCTATAGGAACATTATTTCCAAGCACATATTCATACAAAGACAGTGTTTGGGCTGAGAACCGGAATTGCATGTACACATAGACAGAGACACAGAGACACAGGCAGCCCTGGCACTGCTCACAGGTAACCAGAGCACTGCCCAGGACGCCCTTTGTGTGCCTGTCTGCCTGCTCACGGGAAGTTCACGGGCATTAGGATTTATCCCAGCACAACTCCACACACGCTCGCTCCTCAAAAAGGTCAGTGAGCCGCATACCCAATATAGCCCTTTGCAGGGATAATCCTGCATTTTAATCCTGCCTGTTCCAATCAAAATTGGCTCTGTTAGTATGTTGTTGGTGGGTTTTTTTTTTCTTTCCCAGTAAACCAGACAGCAGTTCTGCACTAAATACACGAGAATTAAAGCAGAAGAGCAGGATTCCGCTGTATTAGCAGCACTTTGTACAACACTGCAAGGAGAGCATGCCTTTTTTTCCACAACAGCCATGCTGGAAATGTTTGTTCAGATTAATTCTGCTTTTATTTTACTATCAAGTAGTGCTCCGTCTTGCATTTTTTGATCTATAACAAAAGTACATTTGCAAGCACTATATGTTTGTTTTGGTTTGCTGTTTACTCTTTAGTTACACTGAAAGACAACTCTTTATATGTTGTGGGTTTGGTTTTTTTTTTTTTAATTGGGGGATTTTTGTATTATCTTTCTTTATTGCCCTACTGCTTCCAGGCACACCAGCTCTGGTCACACCTTCTGAGAACGCTGCTCTTTACTGAGCTGCTAATATTACGTTTCATAAAAATACATGGCAAATTCCTTTCTTCTCGTCTCCCCATTGATGCTAATTTTAAAAGTATGAGAATTTTTGCATTAATAAATCATACAGACCCTGTTTATCTGCTCTCCTGTGTTGGAGACTCAGGGTCACTTTTTCCACCTTTTCAATGTGTGTATAAACACTGGAAGCCAAGTCTTTTGTGATTAGGAAGTTGAGATTTTCTGGTGATCACAAAACTTGAGACCTTAACAAAAACCAGCATCCAGCTTAGTAAAACCAGTTATTAAATCCTAAAAACACCCTGTCTGCTGAATCAGAGCGAGCTGGTTCTTTCCCTGTTTCCCTCCCAGTGAACAGACAGATCAAGGCCTGCCAGAGGACACACGACTGATCTGTGGGTAGCTTAAGTGAGGGTGAACATATTTTGTCACCTGCATGCTTTTGGACTGCATGCAGCAGTCACCATCCCTCTTTGTCCAGGATTAGTGCCCAAAATGACTGCAGCCACCTCAAAGAGACCTCGTGAAGGAGAGATGGGTGAGAGGATGCACTGCACTCCAGGAGCCCTGTGATTGCAGCCACTGGGGTCCAGGCGGCACAAAGTGTCACCAACCTCTAGACACACAGTACTTGCTCTTCAGAAGATGACACAGCTAAATTATGTACAGAGCCCAAGTGCAAAGGTTTCCTGCTTTTTTCTTTCTTTTTTTTTTTTCTTTTTTTTTCAGTCCCTCACAACCAAAAGCATTCTACACACCCAAGGCTTCAACTTGACTTGCTTTACTTCCATTAACACAATTAACAAAAGCAGCTGTGCTCTCTGTGCCGGAGCCCTGCCCAAGTCGTGCCGGGCAGCCAAGTCACGGTAGGGCAGAGACTTGATTCCCCAGGCAGGCAAGGAATCCAGCTTCCCCGGGGTCAGACGTGGGCCAAGGGATAGCCTTACACCTCCCTACTGCCCAGGGACTGAGGACCACACCAACTGCAGGTCCTCACCAGTTTAATTGAATACACAGTAACTGAAAATAATACCTTTATCCTCTATAACATACCACACCAGTGAATGGATCAAAATGAAGATGCCAGTCAAACGGTTTATTTTAGACAGGAAACAGCCTCACAGACCATTATTACAAATTAAAGGTATTATATTGAAGTCATTTTTAATCCCTTATAAATGAATAACCCTTCTACCAACATTAAATCATTTTCTTCTGCAGAAGTAACATTTCCTCTCCGTGGCACAGGATATATTCCCCTGCAGATCGGGAGCTATCCTTACATGAGAGCTGGTGGCAGCCGATTACACCGCACCAGGACTCATAAAATTCCCACAGAACTCACACTCATGTCTTGCCAGGGCAGAGCTGCCTTATCTCATCCATAAGCAATACTGCCGCTTTATTTTCAGCAATCAGCACGCAGATGATTATTTAGACGCAGCCTCATAATCCTCCTCGCAACAACTACGGAAGATCCTGATTTGAAATCCGCAGTCAAGAAATTCCACCTATTGCAAACACACAAGGTGGGAGCTTAGTCCCTCTGTGCTGCAGCGCAGGGAGCTCCTCTAGGCTCATTTATATTTGTTAGGGTAGACAAAAAGTAGAACACGAGTCTGGGAAAAGAGCGAGTTCAGACAACTTTTAGCATCAACCGTACCATGTCCATTTCGGCACAGTTCTAACAGGGCATCAATATTGTCATTTTAAACTTAGGATCAGTACACAAATGTGCTATAAATGGGAAAATCCCTTGTGATACTAGTGTGAAACATGCAGCTCATTGATTTTGTTCTTGATGGTCTGCTATTAAACTAGCGAACATGCTGACCTTGTGTGCAAAGGCAGAATAGTGTGCATGCAACATAAAGTTGAAAAACAGCTTTAAAATGACTGTTTAAAACTGTAGACTACAAACCTTAAAATATAGACAAGCATTCCATAGTTTATTTTAAATTGGCAACCACAATTTAACAAGCTATTCTAACAAAGGATTAGCATAGCATGTGCTTTTCTTTAGCCATCAATTATGACACAGGGTAATGCAGGGCACAACTTAAGTGTCAAATTACAATATGCTATACAAAACCACTTTACAACACTGCCTTCTGTTTGCTTAGCAATTACTACAACGCACCCTGCTTTATGTGGAAAGCTTTGGTCAGAATACTTCCTGAGAATGTACATGTGCATGTACTTAGAGATTACAAAACGTTGGCTGCTTCTTTACCATATTTCTACCATTTAAACGAAGGAAAAATATGTCGGTGTTTATTTTTATGCTCTCATTTCAAATACGAATTCAAGTGCAGATCTTCGTTGCAGATTCCATTAGATAAACACTTTTTTTTTTTTTTTTAAAGATTTATTAAATAGTGAATATTTCCATAGGATGAAAACAGCAATTTCCATTTAGCTCGATGACAGTTTCAGATACTTGATCTGTTATTAGGCATAAAATTAACAGTTTTATCAATTTCAAATATGGGACGATTGCATGCAGATACTGATATATGCAAAACACATGGTGCTAAGAAGATGTGTGGATAATTTAGCAAGATTTAAAATCCTACCCTCATATAAATCAGTCATACTTACAAATGCCTGCCTTATGAATTGAAAAAATAATAAGAATTATATGTATTTTAAATAAGAAAGTTTTTATTATCCTCGTCACGTGAATATAGATTGTATTTCATGTGAATAGGGAGGGGGAGCCCCCTGTTTTAGCTATTTTTTCTGTTCCGCTGTCCTTTCTCCTGCATTTGCCTAAAGGCTCTCAGTAAATTACACTCCAAGTAAATGACTGTAATTTACCCGTTGAATTCCCTTGTTCAGGAAAAGCACACACCACACATTCCAGCGTTTCCACAGCTCAAATTTACCATTCTCGATGTCAAGAACAATCCACGGGCAGTAATTTGAAACTGTTTGAGCCTTCAAATAAGGGAAATTAGAAATGTTTTGAGAGCTAAGATTTCCAGTGAGGAGATAAAACCTGATAAAATCTGTAACAGTTCAATTCCTTCTCCTTTATATTTATAAACAGGGCATTAAATGTACTGTTAAGCCAGTACCCTGATACCAGCTTGGCTCGGCTGACACTGCACGGGAAGCAGTATCAGCAATAAAAGGAAAAGCATTTTTAATGAGGAAAAAATGTTTACAGGCCTACCAACAAAAATAAACATGGATGACCTTACAGCAAAGCAGAGAAGCAGCATATAGCTCTGGAGTTGATCCTCCCTTAAACCAGTGGCCAAACTCCCTGTGACCTCCACCAGGCTGGAATTTCCCCCAAATTCCCATCTAAGCTTAAATTCAGCGACTTGTTATGAGACAGCTCAATCCTGACAACGCAGCTAAGGCTGTACAGCTGGGCAAAGCTGGAAATTAAAATATTCTATAAAACAGGATTTTAATTAACATCTAGAGCGATTAAAGCAGAGAAATCCATACATGTTGGTGATGAATTATCCCATGCGGCGGTGGGGAATGTTCTGGGCCCGGTGACGGATACGCTGCACGACCAGACACAAACACCTCCCCTCGCCTTACCATGCACAAAACCCCACCGTTAGCACACTCAATAACCACAACTGCCTATTTCGCTCTGTCTAAAGGCAGGTTTTCATATGGTAAAACTGTTATAAATCCTCATTATCCTAAATAAAATTACAGCACTTTAAACATTTCCAGGGAGAACATTCTCTCTTCTAAACAACTACCTTAGCGAGTAATAGGAAGCAATATGGTTGCACTTGTGTCACAGTTGGAAGTCTTTTTAAACTGTCGCCCTGCTAGCAAACCAATTCTACATATTAAAATGAATGGATTGCTTATTTCAAGGGGAAAAATCATTTATAAAATCAAGACCATTATTAAGATACTGTGACTTATTTCCACTCCAGAGTGCATGAGAAACAGATAAATGCGGCAACCTATGCACACTGAAATGTCCTTTTTCTTTTTTTTTTTTTTGATGCCACAATTTTCTTTTTCAAATGAGTCATCCATGCGTACAAGTAAATTAAAAATTGATCTAGATTCCACATGCAAGGAGCTGAAGTTTTTACACATTTCCACATTACAAACAAGTACAGATCTCACAAACATCTGGCTGTGGGCTTTTATTTCTAAAACATAAGAGATCTTCCTCTTGCCTTCCCTGCTAGGTACTGGCACGGCGCACGTCACCCGAAGGCATACATGCAGTATTTAGGCTGGGTGGCTGCAAACGTACCTGACCTGCAGCAGCTTACTGTACATGTTTAGTGTGCAACTGGCTGACCTCCTCATCAGTTGTTGTCTTAGTCTGAAATAATACCCTGTCCTGGCCATATCGCCTATTTATTCAGGACCCTTTAACAGATTAGTTGTTTGGATTAAATCTAATCAGAGGTTCAGTTAACACACCACAGCAGGTTTGGGAGCGTGCACCTTGTAGTCACTGAGTAAATTATAGGAACCCTATAATTTGATGAGAACATGTGGGCATTTTTCCACAAGCTCATAAATTACTGATTGCTTTTTGTAGGTTTCATTGATACTAATGTGTGCTTCCCTCCATGTCTCTGCCCCAGATTGTTGCTGGCACAAACATCGCCACTTGGAAACCCAGTAAATTACGGAAACATGTTTAATCATGAGCTTTAAAAACTTTGCACGTTAATGATGGGGAAGGCTGCTGCTCCTGAGCTGCAAAACAACCTCACTGTGGGTTGCCCAGGGCAAAAGGCTTCTAGAACAGAACTGCTTTCGAGTACAATGGTGAGGCTTGGAATTAGCACATGAGATCTTCTCAGATGGGGCTTTTCTGCCTGCAGACTCTTGCCTGCCAGCGCTTCCATTTTTCTCCCACTTGGTCCCACTCCCCAGACCAGACAACAGCCTCTGCACACACTGTACCTTGTGCAAACCTCTTCCTTTCAGTGGGGAAGGCAGCTAATAACAAAGCAATTAGCTGCTCAACTAAGAAACTGCCACTTTTGCTGTTGCCTTTTTTTTTAATCACTGAACATTTCTCTGTTAATTTCAAGCCATTTGTAGTATCTGCTTTCATAATTGCAAACCTGGATGAATTGTTTCCTGAAGTTGAACCATGGCTGATGCCAGCAGAACCTATGAACACATAAAAGCTTCAGTTTCTAATGCCACTATCAAGCCAAAAACAATTACATCCATTTGAATTATGGCAACCAATAAACTTAGATAATCACCATATGCAACATAACATTTTGGCACTTGAACTAAAAACTCTTGTAGACAACTATAGATTGCTGCTAATGTTGAGCCTTCTTGTCCTACCCAAGGCTGCCAATAGAAATGCCAAAGCTGCTGAATACTGCTCATCCTCGTAATGTTGTCAGTGAATGGCACATTCACACAGCCCCCAATCCTCTCTTCCCAGGCATGGTCTTCTCCAGCTGCAGCTTAATTTCCTGTGACTTGCCTAATTACTGTAATTAAGGATTAATTGCCATTAATTATTCACACATAAGCTCATCGCAAATCATGGGGTAAATGTCTTATGAAAGCTGCCATACAAGCCATGTATAAACACACTGGGATGCTCCAGGCAGGAGAATCTATCACTCAGCCCTGAAGCAAATCTCTGTGCTTCTCTTACAAAAACAGCTATAACTCTCAGAAACTCGACAGTCTTTCCAGGTAAGCATTAGGTTACAAAGCATGTTTTCCTGTGGAAGCCACAACGGTTTTATTAGTACTATAAATGCTGTTTTATCTTTCCAACTGCTATTTTTATGTTTCCATTTTTATTCTACGGTGCTCAGTTTAGGACAAGCATTTGCTCCGAGGAGGAATGTTTGCAGTTGCTGCTCCCCCACCCTGTGCCGCGGCTGCCGGAGGTTTGCAGCGCAGCACCATGTGATGGGATCAGCATGCCAACAAAAAAACCCAGCTGCTGGACTGGGATGGAAACCCCTGGTGTTCCCATATTCCCAGCTAGCAAAGTCAGTGTTTGCATGCTGAGAGAACTTGGCAGTCAACTACCCTCTGAGAGGGTAGACCATACTGCAAGACAGGGCTAGGAATTAAACACTGAGCCCAGCAAAAACGATGGAAGTGACGGAACCAAACTGGGAGCACTAATGAAAGGAGCATGCATTACAGTGGATGGTTTGATGGTTCCTCTGCTTTATTTTACCTGTCTTTGCCATCCACTTTCAAAGCAAGCTAAAGGAAGAGGGAGGTTTCTTTGTTAGTGTACCAACACGGTGTGGGAGATGTGGGCACACAGCGTTGGCTGATCCACATACAGCAACTAGAGAGGACACCAAAGCCAGCATCCCCCTTCCCAAAACTGCGTTACTGTCAATCTCTCCCTGTTCCTTCGATGCCAGGTTTGGAACTGTAAGAATTTGATTTAAGGGAATGAACTGCAGTGCTGTGTGGTGTGCTGCACAGAGTCAAGGAGATCCTATATCACCGCTATGCATTACCACCGAAACACTGCCCCAGGAAATTTAAGTATAAGCAGGCAGAATGTTGTTCTAATTGTTATGTTAGTACCTTCTGCGGCAAATTAATGCATGAAACATTTTCATTTCGGTACATAAGTTTGTGTGTGTCTGAGTTAAACATTTATGTTAATGGACCTTCTGGCAGATCTGTAATGTTTCAAATACTCTTGTAGAACAGCTTTTTCTAAATACATCATTTAGCAGTTCTTTCCCCATTTTCTACCTGATCTGGGGGCATGCAAAAAGGGAAACTATTTCACAGTTTTTAAAGCCTCCTGCTTGAGTAACTACAAAACTCAACCACGTTCAGGCAAGGTAGCAATTAAGCCTGCACTGCCACCAGCAATGTAAACTGTATTAAAAAAAAAAAAAATTAAATAAAAGGCACACTAATAGCCAGCATATGCTGCCATCATAACACCCTGCACCAGCACACTGTGCTCCCTGCACCCAGTCCTGCTCCCCATGGGCCTGGGCCTGCTGGGATGTGGCAAGTGGCTACTGCACAGTGCCTGGGTGCCCACCCACATGCATGGCAGGGCCCTGCCCAGGGTTGGCCTTTTCCCGTAGTACAACTGCTGGATGCTGTCACCACGCTGGCTGCCCTAGAAACCCTCTGTTGATCTCCATCCTATGACTCTGACAGGAGGACACGCACGTGGAGTTGGGATGGCTGCCAGGATCCTGGAGTGTGCCAGGACACAGCGCTGTGGGGCATGGATCAGGGAAGGTGCCCTCTGCTCCTGCGGGTGCCCATCAGGCTGGAGGTGATGGGCATTTCTCTCTGGTGGGGGTGCATACTGGGACATGGCACACCTCTGCATGCAGAGCTAGAGACGTGAGGGCTGGCCCCAAACTCTCCCCCAGCCCATGCCCAGACCTTTCAAAAGCACTTGGGCTGTCCCCAGTGCCTGCTGCTGCCTGTGGCCCTGGTGCCACAAGTCTGCTCTCTGCTGTTGTGTCCTCCAAATTGGTATTTTCCCATCTCCAGTCACCTTGGTGCTCAGGCAGCTGCCAAGCCCTGCCATGTCGCTCTCCATTTATGGACTCCCAGCTCCCTTGATCTCAGTAATTAGGGTTTATGTGTTAATTGGAATAAATAGAAAGATGAGAGTCACAGGCATAAATTTCCAAGCACAGTTGAGGAAGATGCCTCAGCACACCAGTGCTGGGCCAGTGCCGTTGTTGGCACAGCCATGCACCACAGCTCAGGGACACAAGTAGGAACGTGCAGGCGAGTGACCCCACAGTGGGTCTGTCCCAGTCCATGATGGTCTCTTGACCCCAGTTCCCACCTTTCTGACCCTCATGGGCTGACACAGCAAAGGCTTCCTTGGGAAGTAAATGCCTGGCCCCGAGCGGAAGTGCAAGAGAAGAGCCTGCTCGGATGTGAATTAATGTTGCTGGAAGTGCTTGGAATGAGACCAGGTTTTACAGGCACAGCAACTGCAGGCAGGTCCCAGGGAAGAAGAGTATGAGGAAAGGTCACTACAAGAGGCCGAGTGCTGGATTGAAGCTGGGATGATCTGGAGCTGTCCCTGCTAGTCCTGGGAGCTGGCTGCCAGCTCCATTGGGAAGAGACCTGCTCAGGGTGCCCCATGCCAGTGTACATGGAGCTGGAGGAGGACACTTCTGGTGTGTCAACCAACAGCTGCTACACCAAGGGCGGCCAGGCCCAAGATACAAAACCTCCTCACAACTCACATCCCACTCTATCTCTGAAAGCAATACCTGTAAAAATGTAACTTCTCTGACAGAAGTGCTATTATATGTGACTAAGTATTACACAGTAAAGGCATCTTCCCCTCTTGAATTAATTACAGTTCACTTTCCCCCTCCCCTCTTCATATGTAAAGGCTTTCACTGTCCAGCAAAGGAGGCCCTCTTCTCCTGAGCAGATATGAAATTTGGCAAGCCTCATTTATCCTGAAATTTATAATTCAACAGATGCTTTTGCTAACGCTTCTTGGTAACGTTGCAGCAGAGATACAAGGTCTTAATTCCTGCGTATGGGAGGCCGAATGTGAATAGAAGTAGCATTGGGGCTTTTTTTAATCCTGCTTTTAAAAATACAATGCTCTGCATGGTTTCCAAATCATTTTAAACTTTCCTGGAAACTTTTATAATAAACAGTCCTGCTACATAATTTGATGTTTTTAAATGAAAGCATCCAAGCTAATCTATACAAATTAACAGATGTCCTCCTGAAACAGTTAGAAACAAAGAAATGCAGATGCGAACATCATCAGCATCCAAATGAGCTTATTGTAGGACCCTTTAAGGCACATCTGAGCATAGCTCCAGCCTGTAGTCTACCTTTCAACTTGCAAATGACAGTGTCACCAAACACTGTCCTTCCATCAATCAAGCTGGGTCATGAATATACAAAAGGCAGCAGAGAAGCTGGCTACCTCCTGCAGTTCAACTTGGCCTAATTATCTGGGCCTTTCTTTTTGTTCCCATCTGAAGGGTATACACCCAGTCAGCTGCTGGGCAGCCCCAGGCCTCATCACAGGAGGTTACGCACACTGACCCTCCTGCGGACAGCCAATGCAAGTTAAATGTGAGCACCAAATGTCATCTTTCTTATTCATCATTATAAAACTTCCCTCCCCTTTCAAAATACCAATCTGCTGCCATTTTCAGACCCTCCCCCGCACCCCTCCAAGCTGTCATTTCGCAGCCCTTGCTGCCAGTCGAGTGAATTAGCATCCTAACTGATGTGCTGTTATTCTCCCCTGCATCCCTTGGATGCGTTAACTAATGACCTCCTCCCAGAAAATCCAGCCGGTCGCCAGCGCCTCCTCGCCAGTCGTGCAGCTTCGGACGGTTCCTTCCACAATGCAGGAGCCATCAAGCTGAAGGTTGCCCATTGGGAAAGGCCTTTTCCCTGGGAGAGCTGCTCTTCGCGTCTCATCCAGAGCAAATCGGTGCTAACGTGCTGCTGTCATGTGCCAGTGACAGCAGCCTGAGTGCTCCCAGGCCACCGAGCCCCTGAGCAACGTCACCACAGTGCCTGTGCCAGCACCGAGACCCTTCCTCTCACAGAGAGGCCCTGATTGTGGCAGAGTCATGTGCAACACTGCCCAGAGACTCTTCTCTGGAAGGGAACAAAAGCACAACGAGGTCGCTGCCCTCACCAGGCTGCCCTTAAGCCTTCATGCACAGCTGGCAGTGCTGCCAGGCCAGGGGCACAGTGCTCACAGGGCGAGGAGACCCCACGAGCAGCCTGGTCACACTGGTGTACAGCCGTACCTTTGTGCACACAATCCTGACTGTGACTTGGAGGGCTGCAGTGAGCTGGAGCAGATGGTGCCCCACACCCTGTAATGCTGCAGGAGGTGCCAAGGCCTCACTATAGTGCCCTGGACCGCACAACGTTGCATGAGGTGCCAGCGGTCTGAGGAGGTCACTTCCCAGCCTGGGAAGCAGCTCACAAATGCCTGCCCTGAGCTCCGGGAAATGCATCTCAGGCTGAGGCATAGGTCCTGCCATAATCCATGTCAGGGCTTTGACTCTGAATACTTCAGCTTTGGAATGCTTCAGCTCCTCAGCAATTTACTCCTGTCATTTAAACTTTTTCCAGAAGATTTTGCATCATTTGTTGCAAACAAATAAGCAGAAGTGCTTCTGCAAGCCCCCAGTTATAAAACCACATCTGGCAAACGCAGTCCCCCAGCTACGAGTGTCACCCCCGTGATGAGAGGTGAGACTGACCTATAGGGCAGGAGCATCCATAGCCTGTGCTGCCCTTGCAGCCAAACGAGGCTTCTGTCCAGGCTTATATGTGGGGGTCGCTTAACAGAGTAAGGGACTGTCCCCAAAGAGGCACAGGAGGTGGTTCAGCAGCAAAGGGCCAGATCAGCAGTGCCAGGCCTGTGAGCCAGTTTGCAGGCCTGTTTCAGGCACTCTCTTGCCAGTGACCACACATGGCCCTGGCCCCACTGCCACCTTTGTGTCCCAGCAAAGGGGAGGTGAGGCAAGCTTCCCTCCACCTGTGCCCCTCCCTCTCCACTCCCTGCACCAGGAAGGGGTTCTCGGATGTAAAAAGACTTTTGAAACTGAAAGGCAATTCATGTAAGTGAAATATTTCAAGGACTGAAATTCCCTGTAGGACTCTAGAAACTCTAGCAGCAAGGAGCAGGGAAGAAATCTTCAAATCCCTCTTTTAGAATTGAAATCACTTTATAGAATACCAGAGCTGGAATAAATGTGGGAGGAATTTTAATGACTGCAGGTATTTCCTGCCTATAAATTGATTGTCACCTGGTGAGAGGATTGATCTTGGGGGTGGGAATGCATAGGGTTGGCTCAGCAGAGCCTGCTTGCTTTCCTTGCAGCCACTGGGCCCCCAACCTTGGCCAACCCCAGCAAGCCCTGATGTGCTCGAGGCACAGACGCTGTGAGCCCTACACTGGCAATCAGGATCGGCCCTGACTATAATCACATGCAAACACCTGCAAAGGTGTCTTGGCCACAGATGCAACAGCTATGACCCCGTACTGTCTCTCTCCTCTGTTCAGGCACCAGTGGGCATTAGGTGTTTCCACAAATACCTCTCCAGAGCTGTCCAGGGAGTGCCAGGGAGTCAGGGAAAAGTTAATCCTGGAAATGACCTTTAGAAGAAAACTGTAGCACAGATAATTTATGGCACAGAAATGAAAGCAAAACCAAAATCTGCATTCCTAATTTCCTTTTCCTTTCAAAGCTTGGTATCTGACTTTGCAAACTGCATTATATATGTTTACATTTCTATAAAAGCAAGTGCTCCTTGGAGGAGCAGCTTAGGTAATTCACATTTGCATCATGTGTAGCTATGATAAATAATAAATATGCAGCTGATAAATGGTACTGTGCAACTGGAAGACCTATTTTTTATTGAATGGCTGACTAAATACTCATGTAAAAGTCATAACTTGATGCTTCTTTTACCCTAGGGCTGCAGTAATTTATTGTCATAATTTATACGTGCTGCCTCGGTGAGGGGACAGTTTTAGACGAGCCCAGGGACTGTCCTGTCTCACTGGTTCCTCCCTTTGGGTGCATGGTGGGGGTGTCCCCAGGGGACCTGTGAGGTACAGAGATGTGGTGGGTCAAAGCCCAGCATCTGGGGTGAAACAATGTCATGAGAGTAGGGAGAAGGCAAGCACAGGATCACACAAAGCACATGGGCTGCAATGGCACAAAGCTGTGGTAGAGCAGAGGGACCATCCTCCTCAGGACTCCAGCATAGGATGACACCCAGTGGGGGACCTTCAGAGCCACCCATGCAGAGGCACCCATATATAGAGGTACCCATGCATGGTGGCACACAGTCTCCAGCATGCCCAGGCAGAAGCAGGACCCTGTCCTCTCCTTTGCCTGTGTCTCGTTCCTGGAGGATTACAAAGCCCCATCCCAGCACGGGAGCCCTCTCCTGAGGGTCCAATTTAAACCCCGCTCAGATCAGGAAATCTCTGCCCCGCCCACCCCACACTGACTCATGGCACTGCTCTGGGGAATTCACTGATAGCCTGAAATCTGCAACTCAACAGGAGGACTGAGGTTCATAAAGCACAGACCTGCAGTCCAGCCCATGAGACAGAGACAGTAAATCCTGGCATGCATCAAGTGATGAAACTTCCCTTTAAAAACGTACCAAACATCCCTCCCAAAACACAAGTGGGCCCCATCGCTGCCAACGATCAACAGGATTAATTGGGGAAGGATTTTAAGAAATATATTCCAGGCAATATTCTGCCTTTGATAATTTAGAGGCAGCCATGATAACCACTATTTGTACATGACAGTCATATGAAATAATAAACCTTGCTAGCTATAAACATTACCAAATTCTGACACTATTGATTTATTATGTCTAACAGTGACATCAAACCGAACAACTGACAGAAACAATGTTACAGCTTTAAGAGCAGTTTGTCAACGATTAATTCTGCCAAACGGGGTTTAGTTTTATGCTGGGACTGCTTGTCTAGCAGTTGTCAATCCAAGCAAAAATTACTACTGCCACACGTCTGCTCATGCCAGCCCGAGGCGCCGCTCCGCTAGCCCTCATTACCCCTATCACTGCAAATACAGATGCAAGGCCAGTCCCTATTTAATATGCGTGTTAATTATGCAAATTATTAATTGGGCTGGTGCTTGAGGACTTGTGTTTATGCCCAGATTAGAGTCAATAACTGTATCACACAGCATTTTAAGCCTGACCTGTGACAGAAATAAAGCTGTGCTGAAAGCGACATTTTCTCTGCCTGCGCCGCGCTGCGGTTCCTCGCCCTGCCGGCTGCGGCGGCTCCAGCGGCTCCACACATGAGGGGACCGGGATGGCTCCTGCAGCAGTGCCAGCCTTCGTGGCACCTGCCTGGCACACTGGGCTTGTCTGCTCTCAAACATGCCCTCGTCAGCACTTGCAGCTTTTTCCAGGTATTTTTACAGCCATTTTCTCTTCTAGCAGGAGCGGGGTCTGTGCTGTTGCCGTTACACCGACACTAAAACACGTGTGAGGTGGTGGTGGTGCACCTTGCCCATTTCTTCGGGGTTTTTTATTTATTATTTTTTACATCAAACACGTTTAAAGGTGCAAAGACAGAAGGGAAAGCTATGAGGCTTTTCCAATTAAAATTTACAGCAGACAATGTTGTAAATTTTATACAGTTGTAATGCTTGCTGCAGTTGTGCTGAAATGGGAACTATTGATCAGGCTGATTTCCCAGGGCACACGAGGGGGAAACAAGGTATTGCACAGCAGAAACAAAACTTTCATTTGTAAAGCCTTCTATTATACTTTACTGCCCTCATTTGGTTCCAGATGCATCTCTCTTAGCAGAAGAAATAAGGTCAGAGCCTCTTCCCAAAAGAATAATGGAGTAGAGAAGGTGAACAGGGAGCTCCGTCTCTCTGCTCTGCATTATGCCTTTGCTGGCTCACCCAGCCCAGGTGCCAGCAAAGAGGGATGGCACTGCCAGGGCTACAGCACAGCACAGGACTGCTGGCACAAGGCAGCCAGGTGTTTTTGAACACAGGGCATGGAGGTGTGGATTTGAGCATTTGATGTGTCCCATGGTGCCCATAGGCAGTGACAACTCCAGTTCTGACCATGCATGGCCAACAAGGGCCTCCTGGTACTGTGGGGAGGGGATGACCTAGTCAAGGCCATTGGCCACTGCGCTCTCTCCCTGCTTTGTGCCCAGCACAGCCTTGGCACATGGCCCCCAGGCTCTGCAGCCAGCAGCCAGCCTTCAGAGACAGATGACACCAGCAAGGGCATCACCTTGGGCAGACAGGTGGCCAGTGTAGTAAAGGCAGCACTGAGCAAGTGAGGATGAGCAGCTCAGCAGGTGAGAAGCCAAGATGCAAAAGGCTGGTGCACCTCCTGACATGCTAGGGAAGAGATGCAAGCTGCTAGCTCATGCCATGCTCTGCCCAGCATGTTAGGGCGCTGGTGAGGAAGCTTCAGGCAGGCACAGCAAAATGGCCTGGACTGGGAAAAAGCCCAGTGTGAAGCCAGAAGGGAGCTTGGGCTGGTGTCAGGACAGCTTGGGTGGCCACAGAGGGTTGTGTCTCAGCCTTCACCACAGAGCAGGCACTGTCCTGTGGCACAGCCACTCCCCTGGCACTGCTGGCCTTCTGTTCTTTTCTCTCAGCTTTTAGTAAGGTCATATCAGATATTCTCTCTTTTCCATGAAGATAACAATTTTTAATGGAAAGCCTGGCACAAGTAGAGCTGCTGCCTGTCCAACAGCTCTGTTAGTCTATGCTAAGAGCATTTACAGATGAATTATGGCCACCTTCAGACTCAGATATGATGTTCCCTTTCATTTATACATTTTCTGCACTTTTTCCTTCACTGCAGCCCAATGGTTGTGCCAGGCCCTGGGTGAGGAGGTTTCTAGGAACACTCATGCTGGCTCCTGTGCAATGAAACTCCTCAGTCCCTCCAGTAGCCACTAGCCCATGTGGCTGAGCATCACATCCCATCCCGGGGTAGGGCACCCATCACCAGGCACTCAGGCATTGAAACCTGGCATCTGTGCCAGGAGGAGACACAGTCCCTATGAGCCACCAGGTTTTAAAGAGTGCTGCATGGCAATCTAAAACCTGCCATGTCACCTGCCTGAACTGAAAGGAATTTAAAAAATAAACAACAAAGCCAGTGCTAAGTTAAAAGGAGAAAAAAAAAACAGACAATGGATGATCCCAATAATGGGAAAAGATAACAAAGCCCCTGGATCCTAGCATCTGGCACTAAATGCACTTTTCTGTAAACTGAATGGCGGCTTCCAAACTGCGCCAAGCATCACTCCTTTGCCAAGGCAGTAAACAGCTTTTATCAGCAATAATGATGGCATAATCCCAGCTAAAAAGGAAAGTAACATATGGCAGCAGCCCTACAAACACCATCCCAACAAAGTAGGGGGCATTTTTATTACAGCGTCCACTTGCAGAAAACCTGCCAGACTACTTCTCTCTTTTCTCCTCTCTTTTTTTACAGGTTATCATCTTCGCTGTTTGAGCTGAATGTGGCATTTGGGAGTTTTAAACTAATGAGTTCATTTTTCTAGGGGAAAAAAAAAAAAAAAAAAAAAGGAAGATAGGATACCCAGAACTGACAGATGACAACACAGTCTTGTGAAATGAACATATATGCTTAACACAGTGCTAGGGAAAAATAAATGCTGCAAAGGTGCCACATTATTTCAAATAGTATTACACAGTTTAGTCTTAGGTGCAATGCTGTGTTTGGAAAACAAATATGTGGGAAGTAATAATTCAGACCTTAAACATTTTTTTTTTCTCTAATGATGCAATATGTTACATAGGAGCACTGCTAATAGGTCAGGTGTAAATCAGTGCAAATTTTGTTTACAAGCTGATTTCAAAAACAAAATTAATCTAACATTATTAACCTTTTTTAATGGCTGGCATCCTCATTTATATTTGTGGATCTAATATCCACAAAACTGATTTTAAGCCCAACTGTGTATTTATCAAAACCAGCATGAGCCACAGCACCCGTGTGAAACACGTCGGGGTGGACTAAAGGACAGTTTGCCGTCGCACTGCCTTGCTTTTAATTGATGAAACAGCGCTTTGCTTTTTCCCCATCTTGTATGATTTGCTGCAATATCATCTCCCAGTAAAGAAGAGCTTCCAGTCCCACTTTGGCTCTGCAATCTCATCATGCAATTATTTGAAAACACTAAGATTCACTAATTATCATGTTAATTATTTTGCCCTATACGTTTGCCATCCTGTTGTATGACTAAAGACAGAGCCCAAAGCTTTGTTTATGCCACGCAAACGCGAGTGCTGATTGGAGAATGGATGTGGAAAAGTGGAGGAATGCACTAATATTTTTTTGACATCTTTACCTATAAATATTTTTTCAGACTGAAAAATGTATCTAATAGCTCCACTCACTGATGTGCACTGCAGTTTACCACAGTGTCTATATTTCTGTTGTCAGTTTTACAGTATCTCCCTTCATTAAACCTATCAAGTTTTCCTTTTGATCATGCAACCAAGGCCAGAAGACAGATATCTTCCTGGAACAGAGCAGTCTGCCAAGTCTTTCACAAGACCAGCTTTAACCTCCCTATTGATTTTCTCAACACTGCAGCCATTCATTGTTTGTGACATTTGGCTGTCGGCTCTTTAACACCCTTCAACCAAATCAATTTCATATTTTTGTCAATGCCCTGCTAGAGGATGAGCAAAATGGGAAGAGACTTAGCATGATTTAGAATGTTCATTTCCTAGAGTGGTTTTATCTGTAGTTTTTACAAGCCTTATAAAGTTAATTCAACATGTTTATTTAAGCATATGTAATAAATTGGGAGAGAAGCACTATCAAAGTTTCGAATTCCCCAAATCTAATCCATGAAGGAAACTAAATTATTATATCAATGTCAGTAAAAATAAATGTGAGGCAGCCCTGTTCCTTGCAAAGCCCAAACATAAAATTAGGTGGGTCCCTGCCCGGCCGCTGTGCACAGAGTCAGGCCCACGTGCCAGTGCTGTGCTTCAGCACCAACAGGTCCACCAGCAGCACTGGCACCTCCTGGGGCTCCTCCACCACTGCCCCTCTAGCCAATGAGGCATGGCCAGGCTGGGCCCTCAAAAAATTGTGCTTCTACACAATGGGCATCAAGACAGAGAGGATAGAGGGAAAAGGGAGCACCAGGCAGCTCTGCCTGGACAGGGTTTCCAGCTGAGACCCTCATACAGCAACCATAGTAGTGTGTGCACTATGTCAGGGATGCTGTGTTCCCATCACCACAGGCAGTCCCATTGCTATGAGCTGCTCCAATCACTGCTGGTGGGAACAGAGATGTATTACCCCAGGAGGCAAGTCTGAAGCCAAGCCCTGAGCATCCCACAGTCCTCCAAGCCAAACCCAGGGGGTTGGTAGAACACAACCATAGCTCCAAGCCAACCCAAACCAAACAGCGCTGTTGTAACGTCTGTCACCAGACAGGCGTGCAAAGGAGCATCAGCTGAATGCCCAAGATGGGACCACCAGCTCCAGCCTCAGCCCCACACCTCCCCCTCAAGCCCACAGCCTGTTGCTCTGACCCACATGCAGACCCCAGGGATGTGTTTTGGGACTGAAAACACTCACAGCCAGCCTGGGTCTTCCAAACCCTCTTGTGCTCCACTGTGTACCTGTCTTTCTGGGCAGGGCAGAGATGTTCCAGCAGACCAGGACACAACTATTACCATGGGTGAGCTCAGCATGGCCCCCAAGGTGTGCATAGCCTCCAACTGCCAGACACTGTAGTGGGAATCATTTTCACACAACATATTCATCAGATAGATCAGCAGCATTAAAATGTGGATTAACAGCCTGGCAGCTTGAACAGCTTATTTGGAGTCAGGAGGCGCCGTGGTGTAAATATGTATTTAGGGCATTTCTGGGCTGCATGCTAAAGACGTGGTGGATTATACCCAAGCCTCCCTGTGCACCTGGATTTATGCTGTGTTTATTAGAAGGCCTATAGGTACCCTAGGCTTGGTAAATATTGTTATGGAAGCAGTTACTGCCTGTAATGATCTAGTCTGATCTTTTGTGTTTGTCTACACAACCTCTCATGCTTCCACTTTAATCTGCCCCCAGGAGGCGCGTCCAAAGGCAAGACAGAAGTGCTTTAGCCATGCAGGATGAGGGACACGTCTCATGTCCTACCCCACTGCAGAGGTTACCTTCCCGCACACGGCCCCCAGCTCCTGGGGAGCAGAGACTGTCCTCCACATCCTTCCCCTCTATTTTTAACTGTTGATAAATTGGAGAGACTCCTGGTTAAAGCGTCTTGGTTTCAAGGACGTGGAGGAAGGTGATGGTAGCAGTTGACACTTCATTACATCAGAGACCTGAACGGGAGGGGGAACCCCCATCCCCCTGAGGTGACATGGGGGGAAGCTCTCATCCTGCCCATGGTGCTGCAGCACCTAGCCCTGAGCATAGCTCATGCAGAGTGAGGGGCCATGTCCCCATGGCCTAGCAGTTTGATGGAGACCCCCTCATCTCCATGGACTCCTGCAGGACTCTCCTGGACCCACAAATCCCTCCAGCTGCAAGACCCCCAAGGGTGGGGTCTACAGCAGTGCCAGCAATGATCCTGCCCCTATTGTATGAAAAGCTCTGATGAGAAATAAATTTGAAAAAACAATTGTAAAACATAGTTTTTAAGTCTCTCAGCCTTGCCTCAGGGAAATGAGGACATGGTGTGTTTAAAATGCTGTGCTTAAAATAAAAAAATACTCTCCATGCTGGCAACTTCTTTTGCTGGGTTCCTGATGTTGCTGTTTCTAAGACCATGTGCACACCAGAGCCCCTTCTCCCCAGGGACACCACAGGACAGCTAGAGCCAAGGTTAAAAATAAAGCTTCCAGGATGGTTTCTCAGCCCAGTGTCCTTCAAACACAGACTGCACCCAAAGCAGTTCTCTGCTAAAGCTCAGCTGATGGAAGATGGGATGGGATGGGAGAAGCAGGAAGACTCCCATACATGGTGCCCAGAGCAAGGGTCTGAAGCACAGGGGCCACAGGACTCTCAGACCAGCTGCTGCTCCAGCGCACCCCAACGTCTCTCCCTGCAGCTGAAGCAAGAACTCGATGGAGGCTCCTGCAAATGTCACCTCTCTTCACCCTAAGCCAGCTCCTCCTTAACACCCTCCTGGTCCACCCACTGAGTGAAAGGTGCAAAGTCCATGAACCATTCCAGCAGGAGAGGGATGTCAGCACAAAAGACACTGTGAGAGGGGAGGACACCTCTCAGCTCACCACAGCTAGGGAACGGTCCCAGAGTGGGTGTGAGAGTACATGGCAGAACCCACCCTGGCCCAGCCCCCCAAGGCTGCCTTCCTTCCCACGTGCCTGGGGCCAGGGCTGCTGACAGCAAATGCAGGCAGGATTTACCTGTGCAGCAAAAATCCGTTTGTCTCACCATTCTGCACGTGTCATGTACAATCTCAGCTCAGTCATTTGCCCCGGAGCCTGCCCTAAAGCCTCACCTGCTTTCCTAGCACTTCTAGCACTAGAGCAGGCTGCCCAGGGAGGTTGTGGAGTCTCCTCTGGAGACTTTCAAAACCCACCTGGACATGTTCCTGTGCAACCTGATCTAGGCAAACCTTTAGTAGGGGTTGGACTAGATGATTCCCAGGGGTCCCTTCCAACCTCCACCATTCTGTGAGATGGCTGTGAGTGGCCGCATGCCTCCTCTGCCTGGTGGGCTCCAGGACAACAGCCATGCCTGGGGTCTTTGGTCTAACTCACACAGTGGATTCAGGCACCTGATTCATGCATGATCATTCCAGGCTCCTGGAGCACCAGGAAGAATCCTGAGCCTGCATCCTGCCAAGGCCTTTCCAAGCTCTTTAGCCTAAGCCCTGCCACATTTTGTGAATCTATTTTCCCGCTGGCATATGATCAATGTATGTGATAGTCCAGAAGAGAAACTCTGCCTGATTTAACAACAAACCCCATGAAAAACTCATGGGCTGGTGCTCAGCTGGTGTAAGTGGTCATCACTCCACTGAAGTGTCACTGCGTGAGATGAGGATCTCCCCCAGGATTTGGAAGTGGTCACAAACCACCCCAAATGTCTCTCAGCTGCAGGTTTTCAGCATGCTCCAACTGGGATCTCCATACAGGGGCACAAGCCCTTGTCATTCTGAGCAGAGGTACCTTTCAGTATCACTTTGGCTTTTTAAATAGGTGAGTTGCAAAATGACAGCAAGAACCTGTGCAGTCTCCAAGGGCAAAAACACAAGAAGCAAAGGATAAGCGAAGAGGGACTGTGCAGGAGAAGCATTACCTGCCCCCACACTCTTTCCACACATGTGCCAACCCCCCAGGCTCCTGACACCAATACAGTGGGCAGGGAGCACAATCTCTGCAGCCACTTCCAGCAAGGACCCATTTGTACCTGTATGGGAGGAGGGAGGGCTGCAGCCCCCACCCTTTGATGGGACCTGGATCCCAAGAGGCAGCACACTTCTGCTCCCCAGGCTACTGGCACCCAATGGCACCCAGCAACAGGGCTGGTGCTGGAGTCGCTCCCCCCCCCCCTCCCCTGCACTGGAAGCAGTGGGTACCCGCTGGAATGCCCCAGCCTGGGTGGCCAGGATGTGAAGTCCAACTGCCCTTTATCAGAGGGGTCTCCAGGCAGGAAGCCCAGGCTGTGTCAGCACCAGGATCAAGGAGCAGCCAAAACACCAGAAATAGGAGTCAAAGCATTTTTCATGCCCACTGGAGTGGCAAACGAGCAACCTGAAATTTTTATTTTTTAATATATTTATTTTCTTTTTCAGTTTTCCAGCACCAGATAGGAAGACGTGAGACTTGCTTCCTTGCAACAGCCCAAGAATATTTAGTTCTTCCCCTGTTATTTTGCTGTGGGATTTTTCCCACCATGCCCCAATATCCTCATATTTTCAGCTGCAGTGTGTTTGCTTTGATGATGCCTTAACCTAGAAATAGTCTGCAGTTGTTTACCCGCTGGTAGAGCTTCAAATATTATATTCTCACATTTTTAAATCAGTGCAGACACCTGAGACAAAAAGTGTCCCAAAAGCTGCCTACAAGAGCTACATGCTGGTCACTCTTTCTTGTCAAGGTTGATTTATTGCCTCCTTGCTGTTCAATTTCACATTTTGTCCTCATCATATCCGTGGCTCATGATCATTCTAGGCTGACCCTTGTAGGGCAGGCAGGGAATATTGATAAAACAATTATCTGTTAGCCGTTCATTTGATTTTCCATTTCAATTACGGATTGCACGAGGCAAAAGGAAAAAGATTGCATCATTGATTTTTCTACCTTACAACAGTAAAGAGTTGCTTTGATGGTTATAAAATGAATGCAACTCAACCATGCTTTTAAAGGTCATATTTTTTGTTTTACTATATTTCTTAAAAGCCTTAATATATGCAACGGTATGGAAGGGGAGGGGGGAAGAAGCCTGGATCGTCAGATCAGATAACTAGATAGAAAGCGCGCACACGCCAAAGAAACACAGGTGGGGGGGGGGGAAAGGAAACACAAGCTTGCTCTAATGTATTTACAATAAATCTGATCTTCCCCAGCCAACCCCTCGGAATCATTCTGCAGCCGCAACGTGGCTCTGGAGTCAAACGCCTGCCTGCAAATGCCTCTCCTCACATGCAGCTAAGGAGAATTTAACAAGCCGTTCCTGGAAAAGTGGCCTCCCGCCTGATGGAGAGCTCCACGCTCCGGCTCCTGGCTCCGCGGCATCGCTGCACATTAAGAGTTTGGTCTGTGCATGCAATATGCAGAGCGCGGCTGCGAAAAGAGACGTATTAGCCCTGCTAAACACAACTATGTTAAAACTTCACCTATGTGAAGGGATGATAATGTGCTCTTGCCAGGCAGTGATCCGGGACGGTCACACTGGCGCGGGAGCGGTGCTGAGCCCACGGCACTCCATCACGGTTCAGCGCCCGGCGCAGCTCCGGGGGATTTTCACATGGCCGACCCTCGGAGAAGTTCAGCCTTTGATCAAGGTTTAGCGTGCCTGGAGTGGTCGTGGTGCAGGAAAGGGCTTCCATTTTCTGTGTCATAGGGTGCCAATGTTGATCTCCTTAAAGCCCCAGAGTTTTCTTCCAAGACTGGATTATGCTCAGCAATTAAGGTAATGAACTGGCTGAGGTAACAAAGCATAATGATCTCTTTTGTCCTCTGAATGCTTATGAACTCCTCTCATTCACAATAGTCTGGAATGCGAAGCTTTCTCCAACACCGCGCGGCTTAAAACTGTGTAAAAATGATTACTTCCATTATGCCTTCATGGTTTGACATTTTTAATTTAAACACCTGTAATATTTAAGCATACTTCTCAGAACCAAAATACCCACTCTCAAAGAATGCTAGCTTACATTCCTGTAATATTTTGACATCTTATGAGTATTATTTTAATGCCTGAAAAGATAATGTGATGAATCCACTGCAAATATATCAAAATATGTATGTAGGGGACTGTTTCTCTCTTTTTTTGTTTCAAAACAATGGATTTTTCAAAATAAAGCACAACAGCTGAGGAGAGCAGGAATGTTTTCATAAGGCACAATATTGTGTCAACAAGGGAAAGAGCTGAACCACATTGTCTCTGCCTATGTGCAGGCAAATGCAACAGAACTTTTGCTTGAAATCGAGCCCTTTAATGCTGTATTAAATGCCAGTGTGCACACTGCAATCCTTTCCCAGCACAGGGTATTTTT
Source organism: Ramphastos sulfuratus (assembly GCA_013399055.1). Classification (NCBI taxonomy): domain Eukaryota; kingdom Metazoa; phylum Chordata; class Aves; order Piciformes; family Ramphastidae; genus Ramphastos; species Ramphastos sulfuratus. The sequence goes on from WBNM01005719.1 coordinate 389,319, forward strand.
GATGCAGCTATTTCACTTTTTTAAAGCGTTTACTTAAGGTTTTATTTATTTATTTTGAAACAGCTGGCTACTACTTTCACATTTTTTTTTCTCAGATTTTTTGCATGATATAAACCTTCTGCACTGCAGAATCCGCTGCACTCTGATCTTTCATCTTAACACATTTCCAGCCCCAAATTTCACTTCAATCTCACCTCATCTCTCCATACTACATTAACCCCTGGCAATTGCCTTCCAAATGACCCCATTAAGCTGTAATTGCCTCAGCAGGCCTGCACTTTCGCTTGTAATTCTGTACCTCTCATCTCCCAGACGTTCTCTCAGCATCATTTCGTGTTCTGGCTCCCTTCACTGAGCTCAGCTTATGACCTCGCTGCACCATGGCCGAAATGACTACTAAAAGCATAACAGAGACGGAATTCCATTACTTATTTTTAAAAGTTCTCTGGTGCCCTAATGTAATATTCTTTGGGGAGTGTTGTCAAGGATACCAAGCACCAGCCATTAAAACCTTTTGTTTCCCAAGGCATTCCGTCTTTTATTAATAAATAAAGATAAAGAGAAGCTCATCCACCCTCTAGAAAGTCAGCGTGAGCTTGCAATGGTCTGGTACAACTTCAATCCTTATTCTACCCTTTGTACATGGGGAATGGGCACATTACACCCAGGAGTAAGGCTGGGCAGGCTGGCAGCAGCAGTCCATTCTGCCCAGCCCCGGCGCTGCCACGCGCAGATGAATTAAAACCATTCTGCAGATAATTTTGCAGGAGCAGCTCCGCACAGTAACGCCTGCCTTTAGCATATGCTGCCTTCGCACCTATAATGAAAATTAAAGCTGAGGTCCACGCAGCCTCTTGTGAGGAGAAGGAAAAACTAAAACTATCATAACCCACTGTCAGGGCTAACAGTCTATCAAGGATAATGGGAATCCCCAATGGGGGTGAACAAAACAGCATGGAAAAAGCTGGCTAATCCTTTAACCGGGTTTGTGGCTCAAATGTGTTAAGGAGGAACCTCCCGCTCACGGCTGTTGTGAGACGGCCAGGAGACATATATTTCAGATTGAAAATTAATTGGTGCTGGATCCAAGCAAGCCTTTGTAGCGAGCAGTAACCTTTTCATTTTATGGTCATGACACTGAAATATTAAGAGCCCTCTTCTCCCATAAACTATATAAACAGAGGCACTCTGAAAAATGGAGGTAGTTTTTTTCTGTGGCAGAGAAGGAGTTTTACTCTTAATTCATAATAAAACTTAGTGCCAAGGTTGAGCATGGTGGTGGGTTCATGCTCAAAGGTGCTGGTGCAGGTGGGGGCCTCTCCCAGTCACAGCAGCATGCAGGGGGGATGGTGCTCGCCTGGGAAGTGATTGTGGAGCTGAAGCCATCTGAGCATCCCCTTCTGCAGGGCTCACTCAGCCAGCAGACCTGCCTGGGAAGGTGCACCAGCAGCACGTGCATAGTCATATTTTGAATGCCACCATTCCATGCCATTTGAATGCCAAAGTTATGGTGGAACTTTCTCTCTGGCTGGCACAGAGAATGGAGGAGAAGCTCACAGGGCAAAGGTGGAAGGAGATGCTGGCACAGCGGAGCCAACGAGGTCATGCACCAGGACTGGAGGGCCAGCAGAACAGCCCATCAGAGCGTGTCCAACACCATGCAAGTGTGCAGACATCACTTCCCACTCAGGAAACCCCTGCTCATAAACTGATGGGTGCTGGGACAAGTATCAGAAAGGTCTTCACTTCACGTGTGACCTATTAGCTGTTTCCTTAAGCATCTGCTGATCATCACCATCAGAGACAAAGTGCTGGACCAGGTCATCTCTCCATCTGATCCAGAAAAATCCATATGGTTTAAGTTGATTTTTTTTTTAACTCTGTTTGTGGTAATAATGAATTCACTTGGATTTTTAGCCAGGAAATAGATTCATCCAGGATTCCCAACAAAAACAGATTCCTGAAAGCTTTTCATTTCTCCTCACCAGAAAGATGCAGATGACCTGTGTCTAAGGATATTTTTATGTCCATGGTGTTGGGAGGTGACAATACCCATTGGAGCATATGCCACATTAGGACCCAAGGCTATTGCATGTTCCTCTGATGTCCTCCTTGACATCTGCAGGACATCTTAGCAATGGTGTGGTAAGGCAGGACAGTATCTGCAAAGGCTGATCCTCCACCCCAAAGTCACTTCTTCTCTGGAGACTCCACATAGACAAGATCATCAAATCAGTCTAACTGCTGATCACCTCCAAAGGTACCAAAGGAGATAAAAACTAAACCAGACCTTTTCCATACAGGGATTGTTTCTGCTGGTGGATGCCTGAGTTTGGCTCATTCTTCTGACTGCATGTGAGCTGCATATTGCAGCAAGCATCTCAGCTTTCTCTGTATTTATTCTACACACTAGGCAGGAAATTTCCATTTCATGCATCACTCACATTTTGTACCAATTCTGCGAAGTCAGTGCTTACACTTAACATAAAACCAGGAGGAACTCTAATTGGGTTGGTGTTGCTATTGTTTGAAATTTCAGTTTAGGCTCATTGGGCACCAATTTTGTTTGCTTTTCAGTAAAGCTTGTGTTACTAGAGTAAAAAGCAGAGACGAGAAGCTGAATAGAAGTCAGTCTAAGTACTTCAGTTATTTTTGTTTTCTTTAAAATGAACTTTGATTTTATCCTACTCTGCTAGTCTGTAAAGCACAGATAATGTCATTTTTTGTCAACATCCTGAGATTATCAGCACCAACAAAAGCTGTAATCAGCAGGCCTGGCTCTGTCCTGGTTCGATTAGAAGCGCACAGCAGCCAGGATCATCTTTACCTCTGGCTTTGCAGATGCTGAGACCATGGGTGGCCTCTGAATCTCACCAGCTTGCCCAGACCACGTTGGCACACACTCCCCAGCACCTAGGAGCAAGGCAGTGCCAACGTACGCACTTTAATGCAATTTTTTGGCTTTCCTCATTATCAGCTCCAACGGGACTTTAAATCCTGCACAGAATTTGTTGGCCTTCTTCGAGCAGGGGTTACAAATATGTTGCCAAAAAACAACGCTCAGAAATGTTACAAATACCCAGGAAGTGAAATCACTAAAGATAAAGTATCTCCATCTCAAAAACTTTGCAATATTTCTTGTTTGTCTAGTTACTGAAGTAAACACGAGTTAGAGAGGCACTTTATCGCTATTTCCAGAGTTCCTGGACATGTCTAATGAAAACAGCAAGTCATGAAGCATAGCGTGGCATCAATGCCACAGCAGAGGCAACTGTGAAAAATGAGTTGTGCTTCTTGTATTCCAGAATCCTTCTCCTCTTCTTCCCAGAGAAAAGAACTAAACTAAATAACTCCATGCCCCATTTACTTCTCACCTACTTGGGGCGAGGGAGGCATCCCTGAGTTCCTCCTCCGAGGCTTGCTGGAGGGATCCAGCAGCCCATCGGAGGGGGAGGGATGAATCAAACAATCACACTTCAAAGGAGTATTTTCTGAGTGCCAGGGATGCTGCTGTGGAATTAAGAAGCAAAGAACTGCACATGAAACGCTGTGGAAAAGGACCCCAGAATAGTCTTCAGGTATGATTGTTCTGGTTGCAGTGTACATCAGCCCAGCTGACACTGCATGAAATGGTGGCCAGAGAAATCAAGTGTAAAACAAATAACCCTTCCACACGGCCCCGTGAACCGTGCTGAGACGATATGCACAGAGACGGTGCCAGCCAAGCAGGCCTGTTGAAGGAGAGCAGAGGAGTTCCCAAAGCTTTCAAAGAAAATCTCCAACTTGGGACAATTTTCTATTTATTTCCAAGACTTCCCCATCTGTGACAATATTTCTGTGGGCGATTTGAAGTGCCAGCTGCAGGGAGGGACTGCAGTCATGCGTTGCACAGCTCCGCTCTTCTGTGACTTTCCCATCTCAGTAGAACAGCCCTGGGACAGCACAGGCAGCACCACAGGAGCCACGGCATGGTCCCACCATCAGCTCAGTACTTAGAGAGTGATGTTCGGCATGACAGTTTGATGGGGGGAACATGCCCCAGCCATGCTCTCTATCTGGATGCAGCCCTGCTCGTGCTACACCCAATAGCTGCACCACTCACAGGTGCCCTGCTGTATCCACAGCCCAGTACCACAGCACTAACTGGAGGGATGGAAACACACTGATAATGCTGGTGTTGAACAAGTATTGCCACAGGCCTGCCAAGACACAGCCAAGCACAGCCCCACAACCAGCAAACAGCATTGTCACAGCCCATACCATGGTTTCACTCAAACCAGTCAAAGAGAAGCATTCTGGAGATGAAAATTTTGCCATCAATGCAACAAATCCATGGATGCTCTGACATGACTTTGGTAGGAAACATCCACCCAAACAGGGCAGTGTGGGAGAGCAGCTGGAGGAGATTCATTGAGGTGGTTCCTTGGTGTTGAGGACTTTGTAGTTTCAGGAGTGGAGCAGCCCTCTACTGAGCTGCTGTGACACCAACATGAGGCATTAGGATGCCTTCATGATGCTGCCCAGTTTCTGCAAACAGATGGAGCAGGCTGGTAACCACTCACAGGCTGACAGGACAGATTTGCTCTGGGTTAGGGCTAACCTCCTCAGAAGGGACATTTACAGCATCATTAGGAGCCCTCCCACCATCTGTGCTGGGCACTGGAATTTTTCTCTCCTTCATCTTTGGCTGTATGTGATGAATGGCCAAGAAGAAGAGCCAGGTGTTAGCCCCAGGAGAAGCTTTGCCCCCCTGGTATTCCATCCACTGCTGCCCATGGTGGATGGGCACATGCCCAGATCTTGCAGCAGGGCTGCCAGGCACTTGTGAATAGTCAGAGATGGACAAAGTCACTTTCACTAGTAGGCTCCAAAAGGGTTATCCTTTCTGGGAGCTGCAGAGCTTCTGTAGAGCCACAGCTTCTGCACAGACTGGGGCTCCCCTCCACACCGTGAGTGGTAGGCATCCCCAAGCCTGGTGTCACTGTGGCATGGGGCACTGACAGCCCACTGGATTGGGTAGGAGAAGCCCACCCTAGTTCTGCCCAGCCTGTCCTTATACCATGCCTCCTCAGCAGGTCCACGCTGGCTGCAGGCCTGCCCTGGCAGATACAGCAAGAGCTTTTATTGCAAGTGCACACAACGGCAGAGCCATTTTTAATTGAAAAAATAAATATAACACTCCGTATCGCCTCCCTTTGAACCCTGCACCAGAGTGAAATCTCCTGTTTCCACCAAAGCATTCAGTTTCTATCCTAAAGGACACATCTGGTGAGCTCCATTCTTTGCTCATTCCAGCTCCTCAACATTTTCACTTTTAACTCCTAATTAACTCCTAATCCCTGGACTCCCAAGGAAATTCTCTGTTATTCTCTTTCAGGCTCTGCAGCCCTCGTTGCTGGCAGACACCAAGTGCTTCTCATTCCATTGCAGTGACAAACACACAACCATTTGGTAATAGTAACATCTTACCCAGACTTACTCAGCCCACATTATATCAATCCTTGTGCAACAAACCTGAATGAACTATAAATGAGTTCCATAATTCAAAGCAAGAACTGAGCAAGAAAAGAGGAAATTATGTGGATAATAAGACACCCAGACCCTACTCAGCAGCCTGCCATGGTGACCAGCCTGGCAAAGCACTACCCTGTTGTTAAAGGCAAACAATGAAAACCGAAAGCATCTACAGGTCCCATTGTAAAATGCTTTGTATGAAACAAAATACTCTTTTTGTAGGTAAAAATGATACAAAGCAGAAGCTGAGGATAAATTTTTCCTTTCAGTTTTAATCAGGCTTGCTGTTGTAAAAGCTCAGCAGACAGTGACGCGAGACACTGCCTCCCAACTTCAGTTCACCTTTGCCGTTCCACCAGGGACACCGTGTCAAGATTGTTCAGCTTTTTTGATGAGTGCTGCGTGGGTAACTAATGTGTAAATGCAGATACGTATAGAAAGCAGTTTTGACAGTGATGTATTGCAACTGGTTCCAGATGTCGGCAAGGGATGCTTGGCCAGGCATCTGGGGCTCGCCTGCCACGGAGCTGCACCAGCACCAAACCAGTCTTCAAATAGATCACAAGGCTTTAACTCTCCAATTATAATCTTATTAAACAACCATCACTCGAGCTTCTGCTTCTCCTCTTCCAGGATGCCTACAAAATATCTCTGTGTTGTTCACATTTTAATTTTAATTAAGAGGAGATAAGCTGCAATGTGAGGCTTAGCATTAAACCCTGCAGTTTGGTTGTCAATGGGAAACTTACAAGCAAGCTGTTGAATCAGTCAAAATAAACCTTATATTAATACTTAACATTTTTTATATCACTACACCAAAACCTGCATGTTGCACAAGCCAAACATTTAATTAAATATCCCCTAATTGCCTAACCAAATGTTGAAATGAGGCAACAAATACTGCATTTCCCATGGAAAGTTACAAACACCTACTGGGCTTGCCTTTGACATTGGAGCAAACTGCTGAGGAGGTTCACAGGATCACAGGATGTTAGGGGTTGGAAGGCACCTCCAGAGATTGAGTCCAACCTCCCTGCCGGAGCAGGACCATAATGTAGTGCAGGTCACACAGGAATGCATCTAGATGGGTCTTGAAAATCTACAGAGAAGGAGACTCCACAACCTCTCTGGGGAGCTTATTTTAAAGGTCGTCTTGCCCATGGTAGTAAAATACACTAGAAATATGCTGCTGAAACTCCACATATCCATCCATGGGTTGTGTCCATTGTGCCAAGTAGCAGGCCACCTGCACACACCACTGTGGAACATGCCCTGTGAAACACAAAAGAGTTTGGTGGGGTCCTCTGTTCCCTGCCACTGCCCTGTTGAGACCCTCACTTCTCCTGGTTCACTAACACGGAGGGGATTTCAGATAAAAAGATGTATAGAAAAATGAAGTAATTAATTAGTGTAATAACAGTCATAGTCGATGCATGAGTGTTGATGAGCTGCTGGAAGAAGTGGCTGGAGGAGTAAGCAGACAGCGTGCACATGATGTTCCAAGGAGCAGCATTTAACCTAGAAAACTGATAAAGTTGCACTTCCTACAGCAGGAGTGTTTGTAGCTCAGCTCCGACATCAGTGTTTGGTCTAAAGGGAATTTTTTCAAACAACCTGTCTGTCTCCCTCCTCCTTCAGAATGAAGCTCTGCGCTCCAATCGCGGCGGCTCTCGGGGGATCGCCCTGCAGCTCCGCTGCTTCCGCCTGGGTTTGATACCAGCCGCGCGCTCATTGATCGAGAGAGCTGCAGAGAGCAGCGGCGCTGCTTACCCCAGAACAAAGAGGGAGACCTGCGCTGCTCATTTTCTCTATCGCATCAAAGGCTTCAGGACACGTTTAATAAAGGCACCAGTAGGAACGAGGAGCGGTGCTGGGAATTCCGACGTCGCGCCGCTGCGGCGCACATTCCCCTTCCACCCAAACCTCTCCGTCCATCGCCACCCTGCGCAGTGCTTGAAGCTCCCCCCCGTGATCAATAACCTTATTATGAGTAAACTGTTTAACTATTGCCTGATCGGGTGTGTGGGATCGGTGTCCCCGGGTGTATTGATTGGGGGGAAAAGACAGACTGACCATTCTCTGTTACCTTTTCAGCTGGATCATGAAATTTATTTCTAACCTGTATTTAAATGATCAACCTGTAAAATTTTATTGCCAGCACAGAATACACTAATGAATGGTGCCAGATAGCACAAGAGCCGTAAACTATTACTTTCTTTCTGCTTATGGGGCTTCTGTTATGACAAACCTTTATTAGCCATTTGTGGCATAACATAAACCACCCAGAGCTGGGGCTGGGCTTTTTGTTCATCTTCTGCAGCTGGAAGGATGGAGCCTGTCCTAGCTAGGAGAAAAAGTTTCAGGGGCGTTTTGATTGACCAGTGAGCTTTGTTCAATGACACACTCTGCATTTCAAGACAGTGGATAGGAACCCAAGGACCTTTTGCTTCACTAAAGCAGAAACTGATAAAAAATGGCCTTTTCCTGCAGTCAGTAAGCCAGGACAGGAGTAAGATGATACAGATATCTCATACACAGCATGTTAATGTGCAGGAGCATCCTGGCGTGAACAGCCTGGCTGCACAGGCAGTGCCCCTCCAGAGGATCAGTGTGTGACGATAGTAGGGGATGGCGAACACAAATGCACTGCCTGCTCTGAGCCCCACTCACGTGGGACACATGGGCACATGGGACTTTGCTGGGGCAGCACCTGGCCTGAAGCTCCAGCAGAGAGCTTCATCTGCTCCTGGGGTGCATGGGCATGTGCACATCTGGGCAGGTGTGCATGTGTGTGTGCGCAGCTCTTGCCAGATGTTGGACCTCCACATCTTCTCCACCAGAAGAGGACTCTGAGCAGATGTCCTCAGCACTGCCCTCACCAAACCTCACCAAGCAGCAAGCCTCCAGAAAAAGACTCCCAGCTCCAGATAGGATCAAGGTAGTGGTGCCCAGCTCTGGCTGGGGAAAGGACAGATGAGGTCTTTGCTTGCTGGTGGTCTCCTTTCCCTGCTGCAAGGAGCTCCCCAGGCCAGATGAGTCCCTGCAGAGCAGGTGAGCTACCTGTGCCATGGAGGGATGCTGCACTCTCCTGCCAGGCTGCATGACAGGGACAGACATGAAGGATGCCAGCTCTTCCAACATGCCATCCCCCTTCCCTCAGCCCTTCTCACTCCTTGGTCGCTCAGCATGAAGAGCTACCAGTGCTTCTGGGCTCAGCTTGAACATTACTCAGATCATTGCCGTAAATTTTACTCTGATTTTTCTACTTCATTTTCTGTTCTTGGATAACAAGGTGGTCAGAAGTTGTGTCTGGAAAATCCCAACATGATTTGGGCAGCTAATACCAAGACAAAATATTGGGCAAGTAATTAAGATGCTTGGATAATTGTGAGGAATGTTAATTCTTCCAGGCTTTGTAGCTGAGAACAACGGATGGTTTGCAACCAAGCCCCCCTGTCAGGACGTCACACGCCGCTCAGGGGAGCAAGTCCCAAAGCATGGGGGCCCAGCAGGTGCCTACACATATGACAAATCAAAAAATCCTACTGAAAATTCCCACTGTTCTGGGTGTGCTGCTGCTGTTCTGAACCTTTCCCTGCCTTTGAAAGGAAAGGAGAAGGATTATGATGAGATATGCAATGGGGATTATACGTGTGTTTCAGATGGGTTCTGATTTGAAATCCACTGAAGTTAATAGGGGTTTTCTAAGCTACTTTCCCAGCCTCTGGATCCAACCCCTAGCTCTACACAAGCCAGCTGACCCAAACTCTTCACACCAAAAAATGATCCCTCTCCTCCTTTATTTTAATGCACTTGTGCACTGGCATGGGTTTGCTGAGTTACTAATGGTAGGTAACCGAGGCTCAACAGGGCTCTGGGCAACCTGATCTGAGGATGTCCCTGCTTACTGCAGAGGGGGCTGGACTAGATGACCTTTGGAGGTCCCTTCCAACCCAGACCATTCTATGATTCTATGAATATTCCTAGCAATGGGTATACTACTGGACAAGTCCTATCTACTGCCACTTCAAGAGCCTTGCATGAGCTGACTGCAGGTACAGAGCCTCCCCCTGCACACCTGTTCTGGTTATAGTAATACAAAAGTTGCTAAGAAACACATTTCATCATTGCCAGTTGCAAGCAGACTACAAATCAGCCACACATTTAGAGAACCATCCATATGCATTTCATTGTAGGCAAAATACTAAATGAGCTGAGATTTTGAGCTTCAAACAGACAGCATGTAAATGCAAGTAGGAAACATATTTGGAGGCTAAGTTGGGAGCCCTTTTTCACACAGAGAATCCTCAGTGTGGAATGGCCTGGCAGGCAGGTTCAGCCAGGCAGAAAGGCTGAGATCATTCAAGAAACAATTAGATAGCATCGTGTGGGGAGCAGAGTACTTAGCAGGGAATGCACCCTGATGCTCCGATGGGCTTTTACTCAAATTAACAACCTGTCTCACAGCCTCTCAGCCTTTGGTATCCTCTTCTCTAGGCCCGGGCAGTGACTTGTAAAGAACTTCCCCAAATATGCCTGCAAATAATTCCCCAGCCTGTGACAAGGGCCAGCAGCAGCATTCTGTGGTGGCTGGGTGGAGGTGAGCACGGTGCAGTTTCTAAGCTGTTTGCCGCACACTCAGGTCTTGATGCCCAGGATGGAACCAGGGCAGCAATAGCAGCCTCACCATAAAAGCTGTTCTCCCATGGCCGTGCCTGTCCTATGGTGAGAGGGTCTCGCCTGGCTGGCGCCGAGACGCAGCCGCACGCCTGCGAGCGGGCGGTGGGGAGGGGGCACCGAGCGCCAGTTCTCCATCTCACAGGCCAGTGGAGAAGAGGCACAGCACTGCGGGAACACGTTTGGTCTCCATAGGAGCTACCAACGTGCCAGTTGCATGAGGACTGCTCTCCTGCAGCGTGCGGGAGGGGAACAGAGTCAGGTTCAAGCGTCGGGCACCAGCCACCGCACGTTTAGAAACGGCACTCGGAGACAAACTCTGCTAAACGCGACCAAAATGCTGCATCCCATTGACATGAGGCCCCACGCTGTGACTTGAACTAACAAATATTTCATGATCTGTACATGAAAATCTACAAATGAAAAAGAAATTACCATAGGTATGCAGTCCTCTGCCAGCAAAAGTAGTAGTAAAAGGAGTTAAGAGAAACTAAGGAGGCATGGTCGCCTCTCACAAATATTCTCCCAGAAAAATAATAATAATCATCAAAAATTGCATTTCAGGACATCAACATTAAGAATATGCTGCCTTAAAATGTGCTCTTTATCTCAGAGACAGCATGAGTGTACACCATGTGATGGAGCAGTTGCTATGGTAATGCTCTTTATTGAATAGCAGACTAAACAAGTGCATAAAGCCCATTTACAGAATAGCATGTGCAAGTCCATGGAACTCATGCAACATGCCATCCCAGGAGCCATGCCCCCAGCCCAGGGCATTCTCAGGTCCATGTAAATCCTGAAGGCTAGGCCTCTGCAGGATTTCTAACAGCAGCCTGATTTAGACCCTAGGTATGTGCCACTGCTGCAGCTCTCCACCCTCACAAGATGTGCCCTGCAGACATCAGTGAGCATGCAGGACATGGCACTTCCCTGCTGCTGGCCTTTCCTTTGCTCAGGCTCCATGTAAACAGCCACAGCCACCTCCACCAGCACCACAGAGGGGGTGAGGGGCTGGGTGTCCCCTCACATATGCAAAGAGAAGCCCTGGGTGGAGAGTGGTGGGAGTCCCCCCACTTGCCCCAAAAGGACAGCTGTGACACTTCATGGCAGCCAGCACCAGTGGGCTAGCTGGGAACAGACCCCACAAACCAGGGCAAAGTGACAACAGAGAAAGGTACTAAATGGCCCAGAACAACAGGAACAACAGAAATTATCTCCTCTGTGCTTCCAGGAACACAGAATTATAGAGAATGGTTTGGATTGAAGAGACCTTTAAAGGTCATTTAGTCCAACCTCTCTGCAGTGAGAGCAGGGACTTCTGCAACTAGAGTAGGTTGCTCAGAGCCCCAGACGACCTGATGTGGACAACCAGGGCTAGTACCTCAGTACCCTCAGTGTAAAAAAATTCTGCCTTCTATCTACTCTAAATGTCCCCCTTTTTAATTAGAAACAGGCCCTGCTAAAAAGACTGTCCCCACCTTTCTTATAGACCCCCATTAAGTACTGAAAGGCCACAAGGTCTCCCTGGAGTCTTCTCTGCTCCAGGCTGAACAACCCCAACTCTGTCTGGCCTCACAGCAGAGGGGTTCTAGTCCTCTCATAATTTTTTTTTTACCTCCTCTGGACCCATTCCAACAGGTCCATGTCGCTACTGTGCTGAGGACCCTAGAGGAGCTGGATGCAGTTAGTCCAGGTTTGGTGTCAGCAGAGCAGAGGGGCAGAATCCCCTCCCTTGGCCTCTGCCCATGCTGCTCTGGATCAGCCCAGGCCACAGCTGTGGCTGGGCTGCAAGAGCACATTGCTGGCTCGTGTCCAGCTTTTCACCCACCACTGTGTGTATACACACCAAATATATGTCGGTGTGTGTGCAGCAGAAAAAGATCTCTGCTGTGGGAATGTCAGGAGGCCACAGGCACTGGGCAGAAGTGGGAGCAGCTCTAGAGGCAGCAACTCCTCTTCAGGCACCCCCAGTCAGGACCCTTCTGCCACCCAGCACTGCCCAGCTGCATCGAGGCCAGGCTCTGCCTGCCAAAACCACAGCACTCTCGGTGTAAACCACTTAAAATCACTTTCCTAAAGTATTGTGGCACAAGGAGGGCACAAAACTAAGTTTGCATTCTGCCATCATTTCCCAAACTTGTTTGCAAACATTACATTTTAATTTTACTTATTTAGAGAAAACTACACAATTCTTCATAGCACTGTTTAAAAATAACTCCACTATTAATGCAGGCCCTTTATTTAATCACTGGCTAATTTACTCCTGACAGAAAGTAAATTCCACTATTTTCTGTGAGGCTTTATGAAATTGCCATCATTTTTAATTAATTCTTAATTAAAATATATTACACCACAGCTTCTACCCATCTCTCTTGATATTCTAACATAATCAATTCAAGACCATTTACATATCATTAATTAAAAGCCTTCCTCTCTCATCCTTAAAATCATAATGAGGCTCTATTTCTCATTAGCAGCCTTTAAGGGATAAAATAACAATACAGACAAGAATGAATGGTAATTTCAAAAACCTCTTTTCTGCTCTTACAGCCTCTCAGACTGGACAGTGACATTTCTGAAGTTCACTGCCAAAGGAGTTCCTGGATGATTTGCAAAAATAAATAAATAACTCGTGAGCAGAACCAGTGCTGCCCCACTGCTCTGTACAAACACCAGCCACAAGCACTGGTATGTGGTCATCTTGTTTCTGACTCCAGAACTGGGGTAAGACAGCCAGAGAACACGGCCCAAAGGAGAGGTGGGAGAAAGGAGCTGCAGCCAGTGCTGGGGAAGGGGGCTGGGTCCCCCCAAACACCAGAGCCATCTTCACACCAGCTGAGGTGGGACATGCACCCTGAGTAGCTCCAAGTATGGGAACTGCTGTAGGCACTGTCCACTGGCACCTCTGAAACCCTAACTCCAGCCCCAAAGCCAAAGAGCCACCAGCCAAACAGATTCTGTTCAGTTCAGCTTTTGTCCAAAGCCATCATGACCACCCCAGCCATCTGCAGTTGCCACAATTGCCAAAACATTTCAAACCCCAAGACTTTAAATGGGCAGAGGGAACAACAACAGACAGAAACTCCAATTCCTATGTGCTGTTGTCTTCCAGTACCTGCTGGCACCAGGATGAAATACATCACACTGGTGATAGCAAGGAAGGGCTGAGACAGGGAAGATAGTGTTAACTTGCAGTAATTAAACTCCAGAGCCAAGACATGTTTCACGCGTTCATAAATGAGCTGTGATATATGCTGCTACTGTAAAGAATTACCATTTATTGATAATGAAAGGTAAAAATTAACCACCTATCCAACGATTCTCTTCCTCTTCTCCAAGTTTAAAACCACATACGCTTCAGAAAAGATTTACTGCGGCTCGTGGCTTTTAACCTGCTATTTGTGCTATTTTGGCTGCGAGTTAAGAAATTAATACAACTTCCACCATGATTATTTTTATGATTAGTGTAAAATAAAATTTCATGGCACATCTTTTGTCTTGAGCAGCCAGGACAACGACTGCCTGTTTTACACTGAAGGAGAGGCTGAATTAAACCTTCCTTTGCTCTTGCCTGTTTTTTAATACAGTTTATTTTTCACAGCCATTCTAGGCAGACCCTGAGCAGGGAAGGGAAGCAGAGCCAGTATCAGAGAGTGACAAAAAACAACACAAGTAATAGACAAAAAATCAGATCTATGTCTCGGGAATGTTATGCAGAGTTATTGTCACCAACATTAACGATATCTAGGTGCTGCATATCAGGCAAATCAGATTTATATCACTGTCTTCTGCCAATTGCAGGTGCTCCACCACAACTTGTCAAGACAGCCTGTCTGAGTCTTCACACGTCAGACAGAATCACAGCACTTGGTGTTTTGGTCTGTTGACAGCAATTTATTTTGATGTGTTGTCACAATACGGAATTCTTCGAGGCTCTGCACCACGGTGCCAGCAAGTCCTACTGTACTTTCCTGCTGCCAGATGCTACAGGTTCGTAGAGGGAAAATACACTGACAATTTATTTAAAAAAAAAAAAAAGAGATTCTGTAAGTGTTCTCAAGATGTCAGAGCTGAAATACACCCTGCAAGCATGACCAAAGGACAGGGAGCCCAGCCCTGCACCCCACAGGATGAGCACTGCCAAGACCAGAGGGATGCTTCTGCTGAGATGTGTCACAGCTGTCCAGGTGGGACCCTGTCCTCTCCCACCAGTGCCCAGGCCCACCCATGCTGTCAGGGCAGTGGCTCTGTTACTGACTTGGAGCCAAGTGTGGCACTACAGCTCAGGTAAATTTCACCAAATGCCAGCCATGGAGCTGATGTGACACTGTGGTTCCTTAAGGGACTGTCCCCATCTTGGTGCCCCTGGTCCCAAGCTGGTACCACAGGCACCAAGTCACCATGGTCACTGCTAAGCCAGAACAAATACACTGATTTAGGAGATGGGAAAGGATTTAAGACTTAATTATTTATCTGCCGCTTGGCTCAAACACAAGTGTGTTTCCCATGCAGCAGCAGCATCTCTGCTCGGGGCCGGGACAAGGTGCCAGTGATTGGGGGGAGGCTCAGGAGGGTCCCTGTTTGGTGGCAAGGGGAGCACCTGCTGTGGTGTGCAGTACAGGCCGGTGAGTCCCCATGTTTCTGGTTTACTCACTCAAGGAGCACAATATGTCCATTTTCCTGCCATAAATAAAAGTGTTCAGTTTTGTAGAAGGTGGCTGTGGGCCCACCTCAGCAGGTACCCTTGGAACGCTCCCAAAAAACCCCAGCACTGGCCCATTTATCCTAGGGAGCACAAAGCCCATGGCCTCTCACTACCAAAATAAGGTGATTTTCTAGCCACATCAATTCTGAATCCTGAGATTGTTTTCTGGATGTGGAGATACTTTGATGTTGGGTTTCCCCCAGCCCCACTATCCACTCCTGGCTTTGCCCCCCTCTCAGTCTCACCCTGGGCTGGCACAAGAAGCATTTCCTGAGGAGGAAAATAGGCTGATTGCAAGTAAAAGAAAAAAGGAGAGAGAGGTAAGTAATAGTGGGGAATTCTTTTCAAGGACTGCTTGATTAGAAACAACCACATTCATATTCAAACCTTTTAGAAGCCAAGTTGCCTTTCTCAACAAGGTGTCTCTGCGGATATTTGCCCTGCTTTGTTATGGGACTCCTGACACTTCTAATAGAGCTTCTAAATAAAAAAAAAAACAGTGCATTTGTACTGCCAGGCAATAACCTTCACATTTTACTCTTCATTCATAATGAAAATTAAGGGCACATGACCTGCATGCTAGGTGGCTTCCAGGACCACATGCAAGCAACTGTAGCAAATGCGTGGCAGCAGCCATAAAAAGAGCAGCAGAATGCTTGCGGGGGGACTCACCTCGACATAACCAGCACTGCTGGGGCTGCACCATCCCAACGCCACCTCGAGAGGCTGGCTGGCAGGGAAAACATTCCTGCACAGTAGTAACGGTGCATGAAAATCTGTTCCTGATTATTCTGCCCATTCAGAAATATGATACAATAAGATATTGCCATTATTTGGTGTTTATACTGGAGAGGGGAAAAAAAAAAATATCTAATGCAATTTGATCCTGTACTAAAGCGCAGCGCTCGCAGGAAAGAGGGCTGTAATTTGACAATCAACCCTCGTGGAACAAACCTGATGTGCTGAAATGTTTATTCCAGAAGAAATACTTCCAGAGAATATTTCAGTGAAATGAGGTAAAAAGTAGAATATTGATATGAAAAACACCACCACTCGGGAAATAATTTTAAAGTATCACTTGCTACGCATCTATGAATTGGCTGCATAGAGTCCACTCTGGAACGTCCTTGGCATTAGCTGGTCCTGGCTGAACAGCCCTGCAGCACCCAGACCCCTCTGATGGCTCTGCTGGCAGGAGGGGAGTGTGACAGGATAAAAGTGATAGGCAGCAGGAAATTTGCTCAAAGCAACTTGGGAGATAGGGAGTCACTCCCCGGGTCACCGTGCAGGAGGTGTTAGGGTTTGTTGGGGCAGTTAGGCTAGACAGGAGAGCCCTGTGTTGAGAACTGGCAGAGAGGCTTCTCATGGAGGAGCAGCAAGCTCATGCTAACGGCAGCCACTTGGCAGCTTGAGCATCTTTGCCCTCCATCTGCTCCTGAGCCCCCTCGTTGGCTCCCTCTCGGCAGGCTCAGGATGGGGGAGCGGAAGCGGCTGCCCGGCAGGCAGGTGCGCGCTGGTGCTGGACGGGCGATCGCGGGAGGTCGCTGGGCTGCGGGGGCTGCTGGCGGCGGACGAGGGGTTTCGGTGGCGCTCCGGTACACGGGGAGAGCGCCGCTCCCGTCGGAGCCGCGGTCCGGTCGCTTGGATAGGAAGTGGGACTGCTACTGCTCGGTCCCAGCTGGCTGCCGCCAGTGCGTGGGCGTGGGGGAGGGAAGTGCGGACGGGACGATGCCGGTCTGTCGGCGGGGCTCAGCTGTTGCGAGGCTGCTGGCCGGTGCTCGGTAGCCCTTTGCCTCTCCCGGCTACCCTCAGGAGCCCGAGTTCAGCGGGAGAGCAGGGTGCCCGGCCCAATCCCCAGCGCGCAGCTCGGTACGAATCGCTAATGCAGGCCTGGTTCTGGGGTATGACCTGTGCACGATCTTCATACCTTTATCCACCCGGGAACAAGTCAGTATCTTTTCCAACCAACCTAGAACGTCTGAGGAATTGCAGCTTGCAGTCACAGTGGTCTGAAAAGAGACTGCTTAGTCCATGTGAAAATTAGTATAATTTGAAGCAGAAGCACACAAGGTTTGGAATAACATTTGTGAAACCCTCTGACTGTCAAGCAAAAATCCTGAACCACATCATAGTCATCTACTGCCCTGACCTGGCTTAACAGAGTCAGGATCTCACCTCGTATTGAATAAAGCAAGTTTTAACTTAGTTTAAAAACAAGACAAAGTTTTAGCCACTCTGACATAAAAGAGTGTCAGTAAGATTTCCATTTTATTCCACTTTCCTTGTTCAGGATCCTCAGACATTTGCTCCATGCTCATTCAACACTTCTCAAAATGTTTCACAGTTTTCTTCCTGTCCTTTTTAGACTTTTACAAGTGAGCAGAAAGAAGGAGTTAAACATAGAGGAGCACAGCCTAAGTAAGGAGGCCCAGCCAGCACCCACAGGTGTTGTCAGAATGATCATCAAGCCTATATCCTGCCTAACCAGGGGGCCACCAGGCCCCCCGGCCTTTTTGATCCCCTTCACCATTCACCCAGTGTGCACCACAGGGACTCACCAGTGATGATGGGAGGAGGATCCCTCTGCCCCGTTGGGCAAGCTTAGGGCTTCTGCCTTGCCTGGGCAGATTAAAAAGGTGGAGTGGGCAGGAAGGGCAAAGTGGTCACACCTGGGGTGGGAGGAGACTCCAACAGAACCCAGGTGCTCTGGGTTTGGGGGAAAAAAGGGGAAAATGTGGTGTGGAGTGGGAAAGGAGCAGATATGGTGGAAAAGGGGAGGTGGTGCTGAAAGGAGGGAGATGGAGAGGAGGAGGAGGGAGATGGAGATGAAGAGAGGAAGGTGGGGGAAAATATGGAGGGGGGAGAAAGGGAGGGAGGGAGAGGGATGAAAGTGGTGGTGAGAGGAAGATGTATGAGAGAGACAAGGATCTGCTGGAGAGAGTCCAATGGAGAGCCACAAGGATGATTAGGGGTCTTGAGCATCTTCCCTTTGAAGAGAGACTGAGAGCCCTGGAGCTGTTTAGTCTGGAGAAAAGAAGGCTGAGAGGGGACCTGATCAATGTCCATAAATATCTGAGGGGTGGGTGTTGAGTGGAGGGGGCCAATCTCTTTTCAGTGGTGTGCAGTAATAAGACAAGGAACAATGGACACAAACTGGAACATAGAAGGTTTCACTTCAACAGGAGGAGAAAAGTCTTTACAGTGAGGGTGACAGAGCACTGGAACAGGCTGCCCTTGGGGGTTGTGCAGTCTCCTTCTCTGGAGACTTTCCAAACCCACCTGGGTGCATTCCTGTGCAGACTACCCTGGCTGATCCTGCCTTGGCAGGGGAGTTGGCTCTGGAGGTCCCTTCCAACCTCTGATGTCCTGTGATTTTGTGTTCTTGCTGCTGTCTTCAAGCAAGTCCCTGCTGCCCCAATAACTCTGGAGAGTCATGCCTGAGGCACAGTGGTGGCTCTGTCCCTTGCTGTGGCAGCTCCCTCCCTTTTGGGGCTGCACTGGGGATAACCAAGGGCTGTCTGCCAAGGGGAAGGCAGTGCCAGTGTAGCATCTAGGTCCTGTCCCTTCCCATGGTCTGAGCAGTGCTAGCTGTGCAGCTGGAGATGGGGATTCCCACAGCTTGGCTCCTCATGCTCTGCCAGGCAAGAGAGGGGAGCAGCAGCACCAGGGATACAGCTGCTGACGCTGCTGTGCTTCTGATAGCTGCTTAACAGCACTTTGTGTGAGCGTGGTGTGAAAATCTGCAAGTGTGAGAGATCATGGGCATGGGTAAGTGGTACAAATAAGAGAGTCGGGTCTGAAGACTCCATTTGGGCAACCTGCCATTTGATCCTCATATCCCAGTGATCACTATAACCAAATGGAGTCAATGACGCGGACACCAATTAACACATGCCACTCCGATTTGCTTTTCTGTGCCATACTTTATTAAACACTTTCAGATGTAATTGAACAACATTGTTACACAATTAAGCACCATACAGTACTGCACTTTAAAACAAAAGCTATGACAGTTCTGTACTCTATTAGCGCTGTTAGATACTGTGTAATGTAGTAAGTAATTAAAAGCTAGAACTATGGTACTGTAACAATCCTAATCAGGCTCCAATTCCAGTAGCAATAGAAGTATATTAATTTTTTAATACAGTGTGAGTACCTCAGCATTATCCTACCAAAACTACATGCTGCCTGCTTTGAGGAATTACCAGAGGCATCCTCTTTTTCTGCTGGCAAATGGGAACTAAGTTATGCCCATGCCAGAGCAGCACTGTTGAAGAAAAGACTGCTTGTCCCTGTGCCCAATGGAGGCACCACACCAGGCGCAGGGCATGCGGGCTGCTGAGGGGCAGGAGCCAGTGGAGTCCTTGCTCCCGATGTGGTGGCTGTACCTGCCCCTGCAGTACTGGGACACAGAGTTGGGAGGCAGTGGCTGTGCCACCACATGCTAAGCCCTGCCAGCCCCTCTCCTCGTGCTGCATGGGCACAGCTTCTGCATATGGCAGAGACTTGGGAAGGGCAGTGAAATCTGACCGGGAGTTGATCTGCTTGCACACAGACCAGTAAAGGATAAGCCAGCATGGCTGCTGGTGCGCTCTCCTACCCACGGTGGATATGGCCATGGATGGCAGGTAGGGCTCTTGAGCAGCCAGGACAGAGGTGCCCCCATCTGTGTCACCCGTCTGGTGTTGGAGGTTGCACTTTCAAGAACACTTCCAGCTTCTGTCTCTCAAGATAACAAAATGTCACTGCTGCACTACTCAATTCTATGGCGCTGAGCATAGTATGGGGCTGCAGCACTAACACATCCCTCTGCTGTCCCTCTGGAGATGATATTCTGTTGCTGTAATGTACAGCTGAATGAACATGTGTGTACTAAAGCATGGTGGAAACATGAACTATCAACCACAGACCACCACCAGAGCCTACTCCCTTCCTGCTCTTCATCCCATGCAAACACTAACATTTTGGCACAGCATTTTAAGATGCTCCTTCAGCACTATATTAAGGTTCAAAGAAGCAAGTTCACAGGGACACAGCAAACTCTGTCCCTTGCTACTCATAGGTTTTCTGGAGCAGAGCACATTCAGGTGCTAGTTCTGAATGTCCTGGTCCTCACCTCTGCCCAGAGAGAACAGTGTCTGTTCAGATGTCACACAGTAATAAGGACAGCTGTTCACAGCCCAAGCTCTCCATCATCAATGCCAAACCCTGGCATTTTCAACAGATGCTCCTCAGCCTCCAGTTGAACTGCACCACCACTGCACCACCACTGCACCAAACTTCAAAACTTACGCAGTTCATGCACGAGGCTGGGAAACTTCAGCTAAGTTTACCTCTTTTTCTGGCACAGTACCCTTTGATTTAGGAAGGAATGCAAGAGCTTGCAGAGCCTCTGATCCCTTTGCCTCCCCTGTGACAAACCAGATCCGTCTTCCCACAGCATCACTTTGCTCCGGTCCTCACTACAAACAGCACTGGTGTAGGCTGAAGGAACACTGTATTCTTTCCTTCAGAGCATGAGCAAGGAAGTATCAGGAGATGGGGAAATACAATTACAGTATTTCACATTAGTGGGATGAGCAGAACTGAAGCACACACAACAAAAAAAGGTTCTTTACCAGACAGTCTGCCCAGAAAAACAAAACAAAAGGAACTAGAACGAAGCAAAACAACCAAAGCAAAAATCCCACTCATGTTTGGTCCTCCCAGGCCCCAGGTTTTGGAACACTTGTGAACAAAACCTCTAAGAAAACTACAAAACACAAGGTCAAAAACTGATTCAACCATGCCAGAGCCACCATCCCCATCCCAGGCTGTCTGCTTATTCCTCATAACTAACTCATATCTGAATGGATGAAGAAACAACTAATGCAACACTGCATGGTAACACACATCAGTCTCAACTAAACCCATACATAAAATTACATAAATTCACACTCCTTGGAGTCCTGGGAACAGCACTGCCATGTCTATGCTTAGTGTTATGTAATTTCTGAGCACTGTAATCCACAAAGTGCTTTATTATGGAAGAGCGTTCAGTGTGACATGGGATGTAACATTAGTGCCATGATGCGATGCCCAGTGGTAGGGATCTGCTCATAGGCAAGAACGTTGTACAGCTCTGAAATAGTTTCAGTCTATGGGTTTGTAAATGTAAAGCTAAATTTGAGAAAGCTACTAAATAAATAGTACCTTACACACTTTTGATAGGCTCCCATTAACTTGACTACACAATCTGGAAGACTCAAGCCATAAAAAACTCTGATCTGCTTATAGTCACTATAGCATCATAGTTAAAGTCCATCTTGCACACCTATAGAATGGGATGAGGGCAGAAGAAACTTCAGTGGAAGCTAAAGAGAGGCTTAAACACAAGGACAGCAATGAAACTGTGAATTAATTGAGGTAACACGAAGCTACACCTTTTGGTAGAGGACACATTACACCTTCCATGTCCTAGTCACTCTTGTTGCAGGAAGAAGTTCCTTTGATACTGTTGCATAACACTATGTACCAAACCTACCCAGCCTTTTCACAACCAATGGACACTCCTCCTGGAGCTGATCAGAGTCCCTTGGAAATACAGGCAGCCCCACGCTGGGGCCAGAAGCTGTTCTCTGGATCCTGGTCATTTTGGTAAAATCTTGTCTTAAGAATGCTGGACAGTAATCAGAAGTCTGTAGCCTGAACTCCATGCTGCCAGAGCTTTCTTTTCAGCTACAAACTTCAGGTTATTGAGTTGTGCTTTTAAGACTACATATAAAGACATGTGTCTGCTGAGCCTCCTTCTGAGGTACAGTGGGGACGTATTTGATGTAGAAGTCTCTGCTGTATTAGTCAAGACCAGGTACCATGACTGAAAATGGCTTGATCTTTTAACCATGATTGTAACTAATGAATCTGAATCCCTTCCCGAGATGCTTAGCCAGACACACCCCTACACAAACATTCTGGATGTGCAGAGGGTTGGCCTTGCAGACAGAGGATGCATTGTCTCCACTAGCAGGAAGAACACGACCTAAATTACAACCCAAATACTCAGCTCCCTTGGCTGCAGGGATAAAAAACCAGCACCTGCAAACGTGGCATTTACTGGCAGCATCTGAGTACAGACACTCAACCACCCAAACGACCTTTTTTCCCTTCACCAGTCTTTCTGAAGCAAAATTTGTGGTGAAGGCTCCTTGCTTAAAGAATATATGGGCTTATGTCAAATATATCAGCCCAGGGACTGATAATTGCTTGGGCTTAGAAGGCATTGGGCCTAGGCATAGAGAATAAAACGGTAAAGGGAATACAGTGGTTATTTATTAACTTTAGCCCCCAAAGCCTTGTTATATTCCCAAATCACAATCCTATTGGCATGAGAGGCTGCTGAGATGGAAATCTTTTAACAGCTGCCTCTCCTGCTTCAGAGCTTGTGCTCCCCTCTGGTGCAGAGTGATGAGGTGGCTTTACCGCTCGCTGGAGGTACAGAATTTAATGTGCCCCATAAAAAAGTCATGTACTGCCCTAAAAAAAAGCTCAAAATCCAACAACACCCCTTTTTCACTCAAGCACTTCAAACCCCAGAGTTCGTATCAGAGCTCTTGCCCTTCCAGCATTGGTGCCGCAATGAATGGAGCCCTAAATCTTGGGACCCCTGCACCCCAGCTGCATGGCTGGGGGCCCCTGCATGCAGATGACCTGGCAAGAGTTGAAATGTGCTGCACAACCAATGCCAGCTCTGCTGACCCCACTCCTAAAGTTCTGAGATTATGCCTTGAGGCTTTGATGAGACTTAAGCACTCTCTTGGCCTTCCACCAACACGAGGTGAGTCTCACCCATAGCAGCTGGGGAGCAGAATGCTGGTTACAGAAAATACCAACAAGAATTGAGGGAACCACTCAAAGCAAGGAGGAAAGAAATCATCTTCCTTCCCAGATGCACTGGTTTTAAAAACCAAACCACAGAATCTGTGTTGCCCTGTTGTTTGATGTTGACTGTTGTAACAGAAATGGAACTAATTTGGGATATATGTCATAAAGGAAGAAGGATGAAAAATCTCCAAGATGCTTGCAAGCACAGACAGCTTTCTGATACAGAAAATAGGTACTTAAAAAATAATTTTGACTGATTCTGGAAGCCAGCCTGCTGGCTTTTGGAGGTTTTTTTTACGGTTGTTGATTCTGGCTTGTAACAGAGAAGTTCATCAGGAGGAATGCTGGAAACCAGTCCTGCAATTACTTGCAAACATACCCACAGTCTCTTCAAACTCCACCCAGCAGAGCTGCCATCAGTGCAGTTCATAATCCTAGATTTGAACAGCTTTTCTGATTGCAAGCTGTCTGGGTAATTGCTAAGCTGTCTGAGAATTACTATTGAACTCTGACCTTTTTTATCTCACTAACTGACTGCTATTTGTTATTAGTCCAAGTAATAATAATATATTAATGCACATGCTTAATATACAGAAGTATGTGTTTGTATTGAAACTGCACTGAACCCTGCACTCTGAAGTGTAAAAAAGCATGGTGAAGAGAGTGAACAGTCATGTAGAAAAGCAGCTATCATCTTCCCAAAGGCCATACAAAACCAGAGATGCACTATTTAGTAACTCCTGCACATGAAATCCTTTGCACTGACTGGCAACACTGGAAAGCTCAAGGAATTTCCTAAAGCAGCCCTGAGCAAGCATCGTGATCCGGAGGGAGTACAGCAGACCTGCTCCCGTTGCACTGCTCATGTGAAATGCTGCTGTTAGCAGGGAATGCAGCAACGTGAGCAGCAATGCAGTGTAGTGTGCTGGCTGCAGGGAGAGCTGCCCAGTGCGTAGGCAGGGCTGAGCTTCATCTAGCTGAGACAGAAGAGCATAAATGAGGCAGCATCACCTTGCAGCTTCCAGTGCTCCTGGCAGGGAACATTCACCTCCACAAATGCTGTTTCCTCTCTACCCAAGATGCTGGCTCCTTCTCAAGCTGTCCTTTCAAGGATCAGCTGCCACCATTGCTGCTCAGTCTGGACCCACCTTGCACAGACAAGCACCTGGAGAGCACCAGGGTAGTACTTGCAGAGCTGGGCACATGTCTGTGCTGGGAGTAGCTAGATTGCTGGGGTTCAGAGCCTCAAGATCTGTTCGTACTATGCAAGCTGACCCAAACACAAAGGTTCAAGGTATCAGCTGGACTTGTCATTTGAGTCTAGAACCAGAGTTTTGCTGATCACAGAATCACAGGACACTAGAGGTTGGAAGAGACCTTCAGAGCCAACTCCCCTGCCAAGGCAGGATCAGCCAGGGTAGTCTGCACAGGAATGCACCCAGGTGGGTTTGGAAAGTCTCCAGAGAAGACTGCACAACCCCCATGGGCAGCCTGTTCCAGTGCTCTGTCACCCTCACTGTAAAGACTTTTCTCCTCCTGTTGAAGTGAAACCTTCTATGTTCCAGTTTGTGTCCATTGTTCCTTATTACTGTGCACCACTGAAAAGAGATTGGCCCCCTCCACTCAACACCCACCCCTCAGATATTTATGGACATTGATCAGGTCCCCTCTCAGCCTTCTTTTCTCCAGACTAAACAGCTCCAGGGCTCTCAGTCTCTCTTCAAAGGGAAGATGCTCAAGACCCCTAATCATCCTTGTGGCTCTCCATTGGACTCTCTCCAGCAGATCCTTGTCTCTCTCATACATCTTCCTCTCACCACCACTTTCATCCCTCTCCCTCCCTCCCTTTCTCCCCCCTCCATATTTTCCCCCACCTTCCTCTCTTCATCTCCATCTCCCTCCTCCTCCTCTCCATCTCCCTCCTTTCAGCACCACCTCCCCTTTTCCACCATATCTGCTCCTTTCCCACTCCACACCACATTTTCCCCTTTTTTCCCCCAAACCCAGAGCACCTGGGTTCTGTTGGAGTCTCCTCCCACCCCAGGTGTGACCACTTTGCCCTTCCTGCCCACTCTGCCTTTTTAATCTGCCCAGGCAAGGCAGAAGCCCTAAGCTTGCCCAACGGGGCAGAGGGATCCTCCTCCCATCGTCACTGGTGAGTCCCTGTGGTGCACACTGGGTGAATGGTGAAGGGGATCAAAGGCCGGGGGGCCTGGTGGCCCCCCGGTTAGGCAGGGATAGGCTTGATGATCATTCTGACAACACCTGTGGGTGCTGGCTGGGCCTCCTTACTTAGGCTGTGCTCCTCTATGTTTAACTCCTTTCTGCTTACTTGTAGAACTGTCCCACTCACTATAAAGAAGTTTCTCCCCATGTTGAGGTGAAGCCTTCTATGTTCCAGTTTGTAGCTTTTGCTCCTTGTCTCATTGCTGCTGACCACTGAAAAGAGATTGGCCCCATACCCACCCCTCAGGTATTTGTGTATATTGATAAGGTCTCTCAGTCTTCTCTTCTCCAGACTAAACAGCCCCAGGTCTCTCAGTCTGTCCTCACCAAGCTAAGCCCAGCCATCCTCTGAAGACTGATGCATTGGTGCATCATCTACAATTACTCCCCTGACACAGTGGCAGCTCTGGGCACCACAGAAGATCCACAATTGTTTTTTTTCACAAAGGACATCTTCCTACTCAAAATCTTGATGCTCCCCATTTTCCCCATTGAATTTGCTCCCTGCCTTCTCTTCAGCTTATAAAGAACAGTGCTGTGTCTATTTATGCCTCTCAAAATACAGCCCAAATTTGAGGGAACACCACATGCTTCCTTTGGTGTGGCACAGTGACACTTGAAGTCCACAGGTCAGTGTATCTCAAGGAATTTGGTACTCAGCTGTGTCTATGTAGTTTCTATTAACAAATATATTTATGGGAGTTTACCCATGATATTGATCACTACAACACCACTTGACAGAGATTCCCAACCTCAAACAGAAGAAATGTGCATTAGAACAGATTGAGAATCTGAGGTCATTTGTTTACTTCTAAAATGCAAGCTGTGAAAGTTGACTTAAGAAAACAATTCTTTTTTTGTTGACCTCTCCACAGAAAGAGAGAAATGACCTGACTAACAGGGTTAAATGTCCTTCTCCAGAGGGAGACATCTGACAGCACATGTCCAACCTCAGCTCTCTGCTGAAGCCTGTCTGGGGCTGCAAACTACCTCATGGGAAAGCAAAGTCAGATAATGGCAGTGGTCGATAAATTTAATTTCTTATTAGCAAAACACTAATCAATAATCCAAACCAATTTGTTTTTTCTTTTCTTCTTGTATTTTATGACTACTTCTGATGGGGAAAAACAAAAAATTACTGTGTAAGCTGTCATTAGCTGTTCTTTTTATTACTGTCTGTGCATGGTAGCTGGTCAGAGTGCAGATGAAGTTCTTAATGCAGATGACCTGGCAAGAGTTGATTGTGAAACCTGATATAAATACAAATCCTTGATGTATTTTGCTTTAAGAGAATTACAAACTGACTTCTCACATTCTAGCACTTCTTTTTGCCAAGATTCATCATTTTGTCTCCCATAGAGGCCCAGGCTTCAGCATCATGGGATTATTTGAAACATTGCACCCTTCCCCTAAAAATGTGTTTCTATATCTAGTATATGCAAAGGAAAGTCTCACAAGAAAATAGCACAAACTCATTTTCAAAATAAGTTCCGTATGTGAAATTCTGGTCTATTTAAGACACAAAGCTTTTACTGGCTGCTATTAGTGATGACTACTTTGATGTTGTTCTTAAAAGTCTTTATTCTGAGACTTTGATTCTTTTAATCATTATTCCAAAGTAGAACAACTGCCATTTTCTTCTTAAAGTGGCCACTTCAGCAACAAACTACTCCCTCTAGAAGAAGATCAAGTGGAAGAGCTCAGTATGTTTGGAGTATCTTGGCCTAGATCCAAATTCCTGCATCACTGATCAGAATTCTGGATATAATCAAAAGAGTAAAAAAAAAAAAAAATATAAGCCCTGTATACAAAAGCTGCCTGACACCAGCCTTTGGTTGGCACAGGAGCCTGAGAAGGAGGTCTAATAGCTGCCACTGCCATGCCCTACATGGACGCAAAGCATCACCAGAGCCACAAAGCTATGCTAGATGGGCTGCAAAATTGCACCAAGAACAGTAAAAGACATTAACTTTTTGATTAAAACTGGGGATGTAGGTGATTTGTAATCTGAAAGAACCTTGAGGCTTGTCCACAGTCTGCTGATCTCAAGATGTGAACAGAGGTTGGCTCTAGTGGTGGAGGACCCAGCACAGTGCAGGGGCAGCGAGGGGCTCCTCTGTTCTAGAGCAAAAATGTGCAGTGCTGCCAACCTTGCTCCCCTACAGAATATCCTAACTACCGATGAATGATTAGATATAGCAATTTGTATGATTTTAATAAATAAATAGTACACAATTGGTATTCAAATATTTCATTTTCAAGGCTCCTTTCACTGCAGAAGCAATGTAACACATGCTTTCTTATGTAAATAATGCTTCAAAACAATTGCACAATAATTATTCAGTCCAATCCAAACAACAAATACTAATTAAACTGAATAGGAAACAGAGCAGCAAAGAAAAGCATCCAAAGGGCCTCATGTCGTTAGCACCAACTTCAACCTAAAATAAATCCTGAGAGTAGGAAGGTGCCATGTAAGGATCTCCACCTAACCTGTTGTTCTGTTATTTGCACAGTTTTAATAGGATTTTTCTATTAATCTGTGACAAACCATGAAATTTTATATTTTCACCATGACCAAGCCATGAAATTTGCCAACTTTGTCCATGATTTACACTGGGTCATAGTTATAAGGTCCGTTATGCTTTTTAACTAAATAACTACTGAAGCTTCCCCTTTGGACAGAATGAAGAATTTGCCTTTAATTAAAGCAGGAATTGTTAACTGCTGGCAGTAAAAGTTTACAGCATTGTTTGACAGTCGCAAAGATAAGCCAGTAAAACCCTGGGCCGCTCTGTCTACCTGCGCTTCCCACATCCCCGAACAATAGGGTTATATCTCTCAGCATCATGAAATCAATCTCAGATTAGGTAATGAAATATGCACCAGCCTTTTCCCAGAACCTTTGACAAATCACACACAATCCTAAATCTTCATAAATCACGATTAAAGACAGGTATATCATCACCAACGCATATATCTTCCCATGCCTGACCCAGAGACTAATGAGAAAAGGCCTAGACTATCTCATCTGATTAATTAATTCAAAATGTCTGCTGTTATTCAAATGTGAGGCTGGTATTATTTGAATAACACTTGACAGCAGTGCCTGAAGATATCATTTCTGATTTGTGAAGCTGCTGCTGCATAACTGATGATAGTTTATGAAAATGTTCCATCGAAGCTGCTTTTCTTGGCACAACTGTGAAAGATTTTCTGCAGAGAGGGTTTTTTTTGTCAGTAGTTATGTTGCTAACGTTGTCAAATATTTCCAAAATCTGTAACATCTTGGAAGCCCTTTCTTCCTGAAGCCTCACTTGAATATTTGTTTCTTCATTCTCAAAGAATTAAATGTATATATATACGCAGCAAAGCCAAAGGCACCCAGTTTGACCCTTTCCATACTGCTTGTGCTTCAGCAGCACAGAGGACAAAGCGTCAGATCTCATGGCTGAGGAAGGGCTCAGGGAACCAGCCCTCTCTAACCAAAGACATTTTACTTCATGTTCAGTGCTCAGTGATATCTTTTAAAGACAGAAAGGATAAGGACTGTAATTCCACAATAAGATGTGCATGAGAACTAATTTCAAAGGGGAAGACCACAGCCCCATCCAAAATCAGGGTGCTGCTGGGTGACCTTGGCTGATGAAGGCTGGAGCACCTGCAGCCCACACCCAGCACTGCCGTGCAGGGTCCAGCCAGAGCCGTCTTGTCTGCTCTGACATCCTGATGGGCAAAACCCCAGACACCAGGAATCAGCCCTGGCTTCACTCCTGCCTTCCTGTGGAGCCTCCCCTTGAAACAGCCTCAGGCTCCATTAACATAGTAATGTCAGTTATTCAGATGGTCGCACTGGGAGTGGTGACTATGGACAAGTCTATTCCTTCTCCTGAAAACACCCCAGTCTCTTTTTCTCCCAGACAGGAGTGTCACTGAAAAATCAGAAAGTACCAGCACAACACCCACTCCATCCAAATGCCCACAAAA
Source organism: Ramphastos sulfuratus (assembly GCA_013399055.1). Lineage (NCBI taxonomy): Eukaryota > Metazoa > Chordata > Aves > Piciformes > Ramphastidae > Ramphastos > Ramphastos sulfuratus. The sequence continues at coordinate 418,291 of WBNM01005719.1, forward strand.
ACGTGAATGCTGCAGGTCACTGCATCTTTCAAGACTGTGATTAGGAATAACTAAAATTACAACTCTGTAACAGTTTTTTAAATAGGAATCTTCATTTAAAACTTTTTTTTTTCCCCAGGACATAATAAAAATTAGCATTTTATTCTAAATATACCACACCACAAAATGCCTACAACCCATTACAGTTTTTTTGGTTTTTTTTTTTTTTAAATTGGTGGAATGTGAAATGTGATGCCCTGCTCATAACAGTTTTAAAACTCTGCTATTCTGAAGCTGTGTAGCCATAAGCACTAAAAGAGAGGATGTAAAATGTATGGTCTAAAACGAATATAAATCAATCATTATGACAGAAGTAGCACTTATTTGAGAGTCAGAAGTGAACAAAATATTCTGTGTCAGCAAAATGTCTCCTGTCAAAACCTGCTCTTTAAAATTTCACTACAATGTGCTGAGACAAATGTCCTTTGCAACACCATGTAAGGAAGCGTGTTCTAAATCTTCATAATTCAAACCTTCCCTGTTTTCAGGGGGAAAAAAGCAAGCTATAAACAGTTGTATGTTCCTGCTGATGAAGTAAACACCATGTTTTTAGCCATTGCCAGTGTCAAATGCTGCTGCCTCCTCCACTAGCTCTTGCCCAGGACTGATGCCCTCTGATCCACCTATCCAGGACATCACCAGGAAGATGCATTGAGAGTTTTATCTGACCTGCTCATTCCATAAGAGTGCAGATTAAGCTTGTGGAGGTCAAAAGACCATCTAAATTAAGCACTATGTTTATATGGAAATGACTCCGGACCCTGGCACGTATGTGTTGTCTGCGACCCATAGGTAGGGAGGATGCCCCCCCTTGATGCTCTATACCACATACACCCATGTGTCCAGCTGGGCCTTCTCCAGAGTTACACCACGTACTCTTCCCAAACCATGACTCTCTCTGCCAAACAACATGCTGATGAGGTGCCACTCCAACTTGTCCTGCTCAGAGATGCTCCACCACAGACTAGTTCTGGTCAGTGATGTATTCCTGGCACACAGCACTTCCTCCTTGGTAATCCTAACTACAGCCTTGGCTAGATCCCAGCTCCCATCAGCCCTGTGCCCAGAACCTCTCACTCCCTCCTTCTGTGCCCTTTTTAGTAGACCTTTGGTTAAATTAGAAATGTTTAAGTGCAGTTAAATCTTACAGCTAAGCTATTTGGGTTAGTGTCCTCTTTTCTCCCCCTTTATCCTTCCCCAATGCATCACAAGTTCTCAAAGAGATCTGCATTATGTCACTCTTCAGTATATAAAATAAAGGGCATGTAACTAAATCAGATCTCTGCTCTTCCTTACTTGGGATGACAGCACAAGCTGAACACTTTTTAAGTGGTTACACTGCTTGCCAGGCCACCACTATCTTAAGATACATAAAATACCAAATTCAAGACTTTAAATGGGTAAAGGACATAAATTTATGTTGTCATACTTCTCCATTTTGAAAATACTGGGGAAGTACACATTGGTCTGTCCAGTATATCCCCCATTACTGGGGAAGTGCAAATATAACAAAGGTTTTATGTTTAGCTCTTTGAAAGGAAGAACCACCTTTTTCTTTTTCAATTATACATTTTAAGCTGGGCCAAATCTACCCCAGGGTCTAAAAAGGAGTATTAATGCTCTGGGATCCATTGCAAGTTTCCAAAAAACCAACCCCCACAACAGAGGAGAGGACAAAGGCAAAGTAATGGCTGTTGGAAATAACCTCTCTCAACTCAAGATACTATTTTTGCAACTTCATACATTAAAAAACCTGTTTGAAGACTAAAAATGCTTAAAACTCCATATTGACATTTATTTCCTGCAAAACAATCTATTTTTCCAGAAGATGATAAACTCCTTCTCCTTATGTTGTGCCTTAAGACATCATGTGCTTTTATCCTTCAGCAAAATATGAACCAGCTACGAGGCTGACAATGCCAAGAACCATGACAAAATGGATTATTAATGAGAAACTGATCTCCAGAACTCTATTAATTTATGTCTTCCTGTCGGATCCCAAAGATGTATCAACCCTCTCACTCAAAGAAAAAAATGCCAACATTGTACTTTGTTTTAAAGTTCTGCTTAGATGAAGAATTCATTATCCAAAGCACTGTTGTGTTATTTCAATCTTCTTGTAGAATAAAGATTCTTTATCAAATAGCTTAGAACACTGCTGACAAGTGTGAGGATCTTGCAAAATATATTTACATCAAAAATTCAGTGAGGAATCCTGGATTTTTTTAACCTTTTTTTTCCCCCCCTCCCTTTTCTCAGCAACACTCCTTGCCTCATCCTGACCTGTCAGCACTTTGGGAATGAAGACCATGAAATTCCATCTGTAAAATCCTGAGAAAAACTCACAGGATGGTGAGCTTTTAAAATTCTTAATTATACTAATTATTGCACTGTGAAGTAAAGTGATCTAACACGTAAACTGAAAGAAATCAGGTTTCTTTCTTGAGCACAAACAGCAAGCAAACATAAAATATCCTTTTAAGCCTCCACGAAAAAATCTATCTAATCTGCGCTTATCATAATATTTATGAAATAAAAAACAGAGAGGAAAAATTGCTGTAATGTACTCTGGGTGACCTCTGCTTTCGAGAGAGAATGAAAACAGCCTTTTGCTTTTCAATCCCCATCAAAGTGGAGTTAAAGGAGGGACAGCATTCCCTTGCTCACTGCCATTAATCATTGCTTTCTTCAAGCAAGTGCGTATTAATTTCTGTCATCCCAAACATCATCGAGTATTGTTACAGCACCGTTCACTCCTCATTCACCACCAGTTGTTACCAGTTTCCCTACACTGAGCAGAGACAGGGTGAATCGTGTGGATTTCAGTGTTAGAGGCCTTTATCCCTGGGGTGCTGACACCAATTAAGCCATTTCAAGAAGAAATGAGAACAGGCGCAACCCTTCTCTGTAACAAGAGCTTGCACCTAGCATTGGCAGGTTGCCATCCGCTGCTGCCTCGCACTACAAAAACACCCTGCCACAGCCCCGGGAATTATACAGCCTGTTTACATTGCATCTTCCCGGCACCATGGCACATTTGTTCAGATCTCCAGTGCAAAATTCGGTGCAGAGGATTTCACTGTCGCTTTCCAAATAGCCTTCCTGGACCTAAAAAAAGCTTTAGGATGAGATTTAAAAAACTAACAGAGGCTTTTCCCAGCACAAGAATTGTTAATCAATTAACATTAACGCTGGGAAGGGAAAGCTGAAGCAGGACCAGGAGGACAAGCTCTTGTTCTTTTGCTTAGTTCCAGGATCAGACGCACATATGAGACAAACGACAACAGTTCTACCATTGCAATGTTACAGATACACTAAATACAAAAATTAACTGAATCTTCCAGAACTATGGTATGACTCAAACTGGCCAGTGAGAAGCACCCATGCATTGCATCAGTCCTTGTTTGGGGGTCTGCAGGAACTAAAAAAAAATGGTGCATTTCGCACAGGTTACCTCAAATCCTTAAAATCAAGGCAGTTAATGAGTTTAATTAATATCATTTGTACCCTGCTAAAGCGTGTGTAAAGATTTATCAAACTCTCTGGCAATATTGTTGATTTTTCCTGACCGCTTTAGATCCAATCATTCTCTTTGTTTTAGACATTTACATCTGCTTTTAAGTTTTTATGGTTGCCTGTTGGCAGGCAGCAAAGTGGAGCTGTCGATGCTGCTGCAGAATAATGCAAGGTTTGTTATGAATTAAATATTAGAAACCTTAACGCAGCGGCCAATAAGAATTATTTGCCTTATTAAAGCAGCAGAAGACGCTGATTAAATTTTCATTGCATTGCAGTCTTTTTCCCATTTCTGCTTTCAATTCATCATTCTAATGTATGAAAGGCTTGCCGAATAATGGCATGGGGACTTAATTTCTGGAATGCAAATATGGCAAAGAAAATACCATAAATACCCTCCCAGAAAACATTAAACAGTCAGTTCTAATTAAGTGAATACTAACTAAGTAAATATTCTCTTAAAGGAAAAAAAAAAATAACTCAAGATGTCAAGAATTCCAAGAAGGAAAGTGCTAGAAATACAGGCACACAAAAATTATAGGGAGCTTTGATTATCTGAATTTCACACGAGGGAACTAAGTATGTGTAAAACAATGAAGTTTTTGGACACTCAAAAGAAAATTTTGTCTGTATTAGTAAACAGCAGAAAACACCACCCTGGTTCTGATTAACTGAGTCTGTACTTCTTAGGTACTGTAAGTAAATAAACTGTAGTACTTGACAGCTGTAGCAAGACTGTTTTAAGTCAGGTGATCCAGATGTGTTAGTTTTATAAAGCAAACCATTTTAATACTACTGAAGTTTACTGGTGTGGCACCTTTTAAAACTAAAATTCCTTTAGGGGAAATTAAAAAAAAAAAACAAACCAAAAAAACCCAAAAAAACAAACCAAAACAAACACCACCAAAACCCAAACCAACAACAACCCTGTGAAAGGTATTTGGAACTGGAACACCAGTTGGCAATTTCACATCTGCGCTAGATGCTGCTACAGGGATATTTAGAGAAAATGGTCAAACAAAATCTTGTAATCGTGTGTCCTATACTGAAGGTTGTTCACGTTGCTGCCTTAATGTGAATCAGGAAGAAAATGAACTTCAAGTATCCATTTCCCCTAGAGAAAATCTCTTCCCTGAAACTCTGCAACTAATGAAATGGGGATCTATAAATAGCAGCATCATTACCATGAGAGCACTTGCTTTGTACCAGTCTCTGCATCTGACCCTCTTTACACTAATAACTAGTAGACTTCAATATAATTCCTCTATAGGATGATCAATATTAGGACAGTTAAAATGTGATGTA